>QFDD01114602.1:0-14986 GCA_006871305.1 Vachellia collinsii
CTCCCATATAAAAGCAATGACTAACTATGCAGAAATTATTACAAAAGGTATACCATTTAACATGAATTATTTCAGCCATTTTTATGTTGGTTTAAAAGAAAAAAATTTAGCTGGCCAAAAAAAAAACAAAAAGAATAATTTTCCTTGACGTAGTTTTTGGATGACTCGTTTTGAACCGATGCAATAGAAACTCAATTTATTTACTTTATTTTATTACTAAGAACTGACGTAAAATTTTTAAGGAATTGGAACAAAATAATTATAACACTTTCTACATTAATTTTATAAAGACCTACAACTTCTTTAAGTTTCATTTATTTGCTAGAGTGAACCATAATAAGTCCTCTTTTAAGTTTTATTAATATATATTTCATTTATTTTAAATGCAATCAAACTTAAATTTTATACAATATCATAAACCTTATCACTCTTGTCAATCGTCATATACTACTGTCTCTGCTCTCTAGAAATAAGAAAAATATTATACAAGAAATTATTGAATTTTACTCAAATCATCACAAAATTCTATTTTTAAAATATACAGAAAATTTATTTATAAAATTGAAAGAAAGCCTTCATAATTTTAGAAAACTCGGGAGACGTCAGTATAGTAATTTTTGTCTTTTTATTTCCATGTGAAATTTATGGAATTCATTTTTTTTCCGTATAATCAATTTTTTAGGTCAAAAAGGGTTCAGATATACTTTAAAATAAATAGATGCTACGTACAATTTCAAAAATAAAATAAAATCCGGAAGAACTGCGTGCGTGCGTGTGTGTGTGTGAAGTCTTTTGATCATTTGATAATGCACAGTACCTGAGTAATGGGAGGTTCAAGAATGCGGATCACCAAGCAGTGGTGAACTCGAAGTGCAGCAGATTGTCGATAGCAACATTCCAAAATCCATCACCAGAGGCAATAGTATACCCACTGAAGCTGAGAGAGGGGCAAGCATCTGTACTTGAGGAACCAATTACCTTCGCTGAGATGTACCGGATGAAAATGGCCAAGGACCTCGAGTTTGCTCGTCTTAAGAAGCTGTCCAAGGAGCCCAATGCCCAGCATGAAACCATCGACTTTCAGAACAAATCATTGGATCAGATTCTGGCTTAAGTATTCACCCAAGAATTTGAACCTCTCACGTCTTCTTCCTCTGTCTTTAAAATAAGAACTTCAGAGGTTCATGAGAGCTCCTCAGTATTACTAGGTATCTAATCCCTAGAATCATGCATAAAGCGAAATCAATAAAAATTTACCGTGTTGGGTGCATTTTCAATAAAAAAATTCCATTCAGATTTACATCTTTACCCTTAAAAAATTGATGAAGTTGATTATTTATAAAAAAGGATGTGTATTAATTTCTGTAAAATACTCTTTTTAACAATTTACAATGAATATTACTCTACTGCAGATAGAAACCATTCTTAAGATGTATAATCAATATGAATAGCATAAGAAAAATTTATAAATTTAGAAAACTGTGGAATGAAGCCTTTCATTTATTGTCATAACAAATTCCTCTACAAACTATTATATATATTTAGAATCCGACTGAATATTTTTTTAATCAAATGCATATATTTAATATGGTTTTATGTAAATATTATTATATATGAATGTGATAACCTTTCAATAATAACGTTGTAAGATGTCTTTTCACGGCTCATGTCTCATAATCCCTAAATGAATGTTCTTTAATGATACTTTTCTATGTTCAATATATTATAAAATTTCAATTGGTATATATATTATATATTCACTCTCATTTATGTCATTATAACTTTTAGGTTGACTTTTTTTATTAAAAGCCTATAATAAAGATTGGCTGCCTGCTGTATCAAGAGGTGTGAATTGGCTTACTCATCAACTCAGGATGGGTAATCAATTATCAGCCACAAAGTTCTTCCTTGTCCCTCCCTTTTCAATTTTGGAATTCCATTTGGAATCTTAACATTTCTTGAAGTTGATAATTTTTTTCTGGACGATTTTGTACTAATTCTCTTCTTCGCACGGCTAATCTTTGGGTAAAGAAATATAGCGTAGCTCTATTTAAAAAAAAAAAAAAAAGCCTCAGGTTACAAGTTGTATTCGGTTCTTTTTTTATTGAATAATAATTGATATTTCTTAGCCTCCTCTTCCTTTGTCTCCTCCCTCTATTTCATTCTCTTTTCTATTCATCTGCTTTCTCCTTTCTTCTTGTTGTTATCCCCCTTCTATTCTCTCTTTTGTTCTCTCTTCTTCCTTTGCCCTTTCCCACCCTGCTTCAATAAAGATGGAGTACAATGTAAGAAATAAGAATTTAATTTTTTTAATTAGGGTATCCAATAGGGATATAAATAAGGATATTTCTCAATTAGAATTATGATTTATGATTGAAATTTGATTTAGACTTTATTGTTATCAGTACTGCTATTTTTTAATATTTTAATGCCTCTTTATAAAAAGGTAAGGGCTACCAGTCATATTCAGTTTTTTTATGATTGAATAATAATTAATATTTCCTTGCCTCCTCCTCCCTCTCTCTCATTTTTCTCTCTATTAATGTAGTTTCTCTCTCTTCTTGATGTTTTCCCTCCTCTATTCTCTCTATTCCTCTGTCTTATCAGAGCCTGGTTCATCACAATTCCACTGCCAAGCTCACCCTCAAAATCAAGCTCACTCAAACAAGTCATTATATATAAGCTGTCATGCTATTCAGTTGCATGTATGAGTTATGGAAGAAGCAAGTTTGCTGCCCATTGCTATGAAAATGATGACTCACATCGATATACTTAAAGTTATCGACGTCACAAAGATGATGAGTACCGATACAAAAGTACTCAAATAGGCGAAAATATGAATATGCTAGCCATCAACGATAAGCACGCAAGTATGTTAAGATCATGATCGTGATGGATACGATTGCCGCTATAGAAGTTGCAGATATACGTATGCCACATACCTTCAATATGAGGCGAAAGATCATCACCAACATGAAGACCCTAACTTCCTCCAAGTTCCTTACAAGAACTGGGGAGTGCAATTTAGAAATTCATTGGTCACTTGCATGCTTTCAAAATGAAATGAATCACACATGGGGTAACCTGATCATAGACAGGCTGCAATAGCTCAACTTCATCAAAGGTTCAAATACTTTAAATGTGAATGGGATCAAGATCATGATGAAATGGAATTGTAGGCAGGATGTCGTAATAAGTGCTCCTCGGCAGCCTTCAAAGGCCATCGATAATATAGTGAAGGAAGAGCAAGGATCTAATATAGTAGATGAAAAGGTGTCATATGTGAGCCAGTAAAGGAAGAAATTCCTTCCTCTAATTCAGAAAACAAGGTTGTGCATCCAAATGGAGCATTACAAGCTCCGATGGAAACTCCAATGGCTAATATGAGTGAGGATGTTGAGCATGTTGACTGCAGTGCTGAAGAGTCCATACCTATTGATCAAATTGACCAACTTGGTCAACCCGGTAAAAGTGGTTCCTTTGCAATTTGTGGCCAACAAAAATTAGCTGAATCTTTTGATAGCGTCACCCCTTCTGCAAGCTACTTTCCCCAAGGTTACTCCACATCATGTTGGGCAAGTCCAAAAATAACTTATCCGTTGGAAAGGCCTTCTAGATGCTTTACAAGACCTGTTGAAAGGGCTTTCCAGATCCAGTTGTTTATTCTTCCCGGGGTTGTCTTTCTTGGTACCTCACATGTTGGAGAAGATTCCCATATCAAAGCAGCATATCCTACCCTTCCCTCCTCTCACAAGCGTTGTCCTTCAAGTTTAACTCGTCTAAAGTTGAGTTCTTCAAACAAGAGAGAAATGATGAGGTATAGATAAGAAATAATGAGGATTTAATTATTTTAATTAGGGTATCCGATATGGATGTACATAAGGATATTTCTCAATTAGAATTAGGATTTATTACCTTTAATAGTCTCCAATAATCTTTATTATATCTTTAATTATAGTTAGGAGATGATTTAGGCTTTTCTTTTTCTTTTTTTGTAGTAATCTTTATTATGATTAGGAATTGATTTAGGCTTATTATTATTATTTTAATATTCCAATGCTATTTTATAAAAAAAGATTAGGGTTACCGGTTATATTCAGTCTTTGATGATTGAATAATAATTGATATTTCTTGGCCTCCTCCTCACTCTCTCCTCTATTCATGTGGTTTATCCCTCCTACTTGCTGTCTTCCCTCATGGATTCTCTCTCTTCCTCCCTTTTTTCTTCCCTGTCCTACATCAAATATCCTTAGCAACAATTTGTTCTAGTGTTTATTTTTATTTTACTTTTAATAAACCTAATTGATTTGTTTCTTGAACGAGTTATGTTGAATGAATATGTTGTGTCATGGTTGACTGCTGGTGGTGTGACTATTGACCATGATATGCATATGGAGGTGTAGACTAGGAGAACAATACATATATCATTAACGTGTAGCACATCAGAAGGGTTTGCCCAAGGTTGTCTGATATGAGCGCGGATTGACTTCCCCACATGATAGTGGCTTTGATGAAAACAAAGCATTGAGCGCATTTGGTCATAGTGCTTTAAGATTTCCCGTACTGGATTGGGACTAGTTTGTTGGTGGGAATGATTCTCTGAAAAGTAAAAAAAAGAAGAGATGAAGAAGAAAGTTATACATAATATTTTTAAAGTTGGGTAACAATTTCCTTTAAGATTAATTCACCCTCAACTATTTCTATATTACAAGATGTAAATTGGGTTAACTGGTGAATATCTTATAGAATACAATAAAGACTATTGAGTATGGATTGTACTCCCAACACTCAAGTCAAAAAAGCAATGACTTTTACAAAGTGATAATTTGACTTTATTTAAGTGTGCACTCAAAGAAAAAGAGAATGAATTTGATCTTGTTATATGTGCCAAAATGGAATGATGGAAAGAATATATATATATATATATAAAGCATATAAAGATGTCTTTAAGTGGTACATTTTGAAATAATATCACTTCAAGAAAAAGTTAAAGCCATATATTATATTCATAAATCAACATAATTAAATAATCCATAGTTATTTAAAATAATTTTTCATTAAAAATTACACATTTATGATATGTAGGAAGATATGATTTTAAAGTTATAACTCCCCACACAATCCTTCATATAAACTCCTTATTTTATAAAGTCATATCTCTTTATTTTAAAAATATTCCAACAACTATTTGATTTGAGCATCACAAATCGCACGGCCTATCATCCGCCAACCTTCCTCCCCTATTCTTGGAAACTTGAAGCCGCGAAGAAGGGATTCTGTGATTCTTTGCTTTTCAATAATTAAGCAGTTTAGAGAAAAAAAAAAAAAATCAGTTTCCATGTCTTTGATTTTATCAACCTCATACACCCACTCCTCTTCACCATTTCTTACAGCTCCTACAAAGTTTCGTTTTCTTCTGCCATTTGCCCGATTGTGAAAGTAACGGGTGTTCTTGTCACCATATATTTGCCAACCCCTCCTTGCTTTTTGAGCCCATATCAGCAATTCTTGACGCAGGACATCCTCTAGATCCTTCCATAACTAGCGTTGCCGTTCTACTAGTCTGCTTGTTGTGTCTGTCTTGAACTCTTGATTCCGGCCACTCTGTGAATCCCATTCAACCAAAAACCTGTTCATTCCAATTTACGCAAGCAGCTGTGAATTCCTCCATGTTGAAATTTTAGGTAGTTTACTCGACCCAAGTTTTTTGACAAAAGTCTCAAACTTCTCATGCAGCGTCCAAGCGGCAAAAACCCGAAAAGGTCTGTTTTGCCCGTCTCGGACTACCCATTCCGTTAAGTTGCAAGAGGAGAGGCGTCTATAGATTATCTAATTTGAAGGAAATTGAGTAACAGTAGGATTTGGGAACGCCTCTAACCATTCGTTTGTCACAGTATTCTATCATTACGGCTTTCAATGCAACTCCTCTTCCACGTGAATCTTGGCCCAGTAAACCCATGATCATTCAATCGAATGTCCATCACAAATGAGCAGAACTCAGTCTGGTTCTCTACTTGTGCCACTGGAATGGCGTTCAGATGCAAGGAGTTTTGCATTGAAGTCTCCTCCCAAGCACCATGGACCTCGCATCTGATTGCTTATTATGACTCGGAGATCGCCCCATAATTCACGTCTACAATGAGTCGAAGGGCTCGCATATGTTACTGTTAACCACCTGTTCTGTAATTATTTTCAATTCTCATATGAATAAATTGAGGATTTTTTTTAAGGTTAATATATTCCTTTGGTTACTCAAATTTAAAACGAACAGTTTTTATCCCTCAAATTTCATTTTATTTAAAATATTGACTCATAATCTAATAGATTTTGAATCATTTTAAGCTTTAAGAGAATAAAACCTCTGATTTTAAACTTGAAGGTTGGAGACTGGTCAGTAGTACAGGCCCATGAAGAAGAACGGGGATGAAAACGACCGTGTAATAAATACCCAGCCAAGATTACAGCCGCCGCATAAAATGGACCAAGAATATGATTATACTAGTAATTCGCCGAGCATCATAGAGTCTTAACCCATGAAGAAGATGAGGAGCATCATCGTGTGTAACACAGCTCACACCAAAAATCTTATATATCATGAATATTAATATAAATAATTATACATCTTTCAGATAAATTGAAATGCAATGCCACTAAATCATGCAAGCATAACGAGCCTATCAAGAATTCACCTTTTTTGCTGAAAAACCAGAACAAAACTCAAGCGGCAAATGTGCATGCAGCAACATTCTAACTAGTAATATAATCAAATACAAGATTACATTACATTGACGGGTTGTATGGGTGCCATTCTCTGAGTTTTACACCTGCAATGATAAGCATCTATAATTCAGTTCCATTGAACAAACACATTTACAACACAATCAACACCCTTCCACCCAAAGTCAAGAAGCATGCAAGCATATTATGGAGTTGAATTTCAGTCATAAACTATTGTGGCATTAAATAAAGCAATACAAATGTAGTTGTTACTCTGCTTAATAAATCAGTATAAATATCTGAGCACAATAGCGTTGACCTGCATAACAATGTTCCTATGTTCTCAATTTCTGTGTTTTCTAGGCAACGATGGCAACATAGGTGCTTCTCCATGTTGAGGAAACAACTGCAAACAAGGAAATCTAAGCCCTGGATGAGTTAAAGTAATTCCCCGATTGGATTTATCATTATCTTAGGAAACAGTTTACTTATTCAAGAACAAGGAACATCACTGCCAGCCGATGTTAGAATACTTGTTAATGAACCGGATTTAAGTAAATCAATAATGTCAACATATACAATGGTTTGAGAAGCATACTTTTCTTTTCATGTGGAGGATAAAACAAATGATCCTGAAAATAAATCATCTGCAATTCACAATTCCCTCCCTCTTTATACATAGGAAAACCGTACAGAGGAGAGAATGACCTGTTACACTGTAGTCTGGAAGCATAATTGTGATTGTTGCAATTTGTGCACATCCAATCTCCGTTACGCCATTGCTTTGCTCTGATAAGCCAAAAAGTTCAAAATTACAGCTCTCAAAACCATTACTGTTGGTGAAACCAACTCCAGATATTATATTATTTATGCATAAAAATCCTGCGAGAATGTAAGCGTCAGAAGAGCAGCAGCAATATTGGCAAAGGCAAACATATAAAAGCCAAACCAAGGTCCCTGTGCATTTGATAGGCATAGGATCCCAACAGCAATTCACTCAGTACACTTGAATTCCCTTTCCCAACCCACTGCCACATATACACATCACCCATCACTAGCCTACTCTAGCTCTCACACGCATAACCCTCAAACATTCCATGTGACTAAGCCTTAGCCCATCAGTTAGGGGCCCATCATTTCCCAGCCCTCAAAGTTTCTACTTGCCCTCGAGGTGAGAATTAGAATTGGGAACTGGTAGGGTACTTTACCAGTTGACCACAACTGTGATTATTAGTTCCATGGCCTGTGGCGCTAGAGAAAACCAAGCTGTGCCATCTTATGCTTGTAGTCACAGTACCGTGCAAACCAGAACATAAGCAATGATGTTTTCCATCAATCGGCATATGGCAAATCTGATACATTCGGTTGGTACTTTCAGCTCAACAGTTATATTAGGTTCCATTATAACTGGTCTAGGAACCGTATGGCACTGTTTAAAAGCATAGCTAGAAGCTAACATGAACCAAAGCCCACTAGAGAGAACAGCGCAAACAATTCCATTTTTCAAGACAACCCATAGACCCTCACCTTCCATGGCCAATTAAAAACTGAGTTTGCAGCTTCCTTGAAAACCTTCTCCACATTCCTTTTCCGGTCAAGGACATAATTATGAACTTTAACAGGACATGACCAATAATTGAGAGCTCCACCCAGAAAGGGAAGAAAAACAATACACACACAGATCGGCCATCAAAACATCAAAATTTAGTGTAGGTGCTCCATATGAGTGAACACCTTCAACCAGAAATTTCAAACATCAGCAAGTTGGAGCCAGTACCAAAAAAAACTTTTATCCTTAAAAACCCATCCCAATTTATGATTTTTTTTTCTCAGGATGAATTCATTCAAAATACTCTCTCCAAATGACCATTTCATTTATTAGAATAGTTTCTTCAGGCAATACCTACACTGAATCACCTGCTTGTATATCGGGAAAAGTGTGATAACGATGTAAAGAAACAATAGAAACAAGATGGATTGAAGAACTAACTCTAATGGAACTTGTTACAAGGGTTTGATGCAGATACAGGGAGCTTTTGTAGTCCTCGAAAATGCTAATCCTATGCTTCACAGACACAAGGGAAAGACATTCTTTTAAAACAACAAAAGTATATAGAACCTGCAGATCTCCCAGTCCTTCACCCACAAGCAGAAGAAAGCGCTCAAATATGCTTGTGACTAGCTCACATCAGCTACCAGAAAAGTCAATTTTCGGAAAAATAGTGTTAGAATATTATCTCATTAATGTAAATAGTATATAATTTGTATAATTAGTATAGAATCGGATATTATTCCATTAGGATTTACATCATTACGAGCTATTAATGTGGAGGCTCATCTCTCTGGTATATATACCTCATTTAATCATTAGAGATAAGAAATTCATATAATCTTTTCCACTTCTCTATAATTAGCGTGCATACACCAATATAATTGCCTTAGAGTTGAGAAACTCTCAAACACTTCAAAAGAATAATAGATAAAAAAAACACGAGAAGAAGCCATATTTTTGTTCCAAACATACTCTCATGGCCAAGGAGCTCTCTTGTTTCTCCTCTTCTCACTGTTTTGATATAGAACATGTGCAAAGGCTCCTGAGTGGCTTGATGCTGCAGATAACAGCAAAGACACCCCCTCTTCCTTAGAGTAATATGTGTTTCATCATTCTTTGGAGGCTTTACTTATGTGGTTTCATCTAGATCAACCCAATAGTGTTGGGTAGGTTTAGAATAGTTTAATTGAATAAGTGATTGGACCAAGTTAGGGGTTATCAAATAAAGAACACACAAGTATTCTCCCACTAAGTGATTTACGTATCTTTCCCAATTAGATAACCAAACCTGGTCTAGCCTCCAGTTTCTCTTCTTCACTTTCCTGTCATTGTCTTCAGCCTCAGGCCAGATTTCCCATTGCTAAATTTTCCCCCAGCGTTTGGCTCCAATCTTCTCTCCATCGAAACAATCCCTCACTCCCTCTTCATACTTCCAGGTTCAGTGAACACTCAGGCTATGGGATTTATTTGTTTGCACTGACAGCTGCTTCAATTACATGTATAGTCATGCTACCTTCAGCATCATCCTCTAGGCACTTCATCTCATGCTCTCCCTTTCTGTTCTGCTTCAGCTTTTTCCCTCCTCCTTTTCCCTCATAATCCTTAGCCATCTCCTTTAGCGTATATTTCATCTTTTTTAAGTCTCTGTGCCATTTCCCATTCTCCATTTGGAAAATCTTCTTTCAAGGTATTCCAGCATTCCCATTCCCCCTCCTCTTTTTTCCTGAATTATCACCACTCTAATACTTTGATGGAATCAACATCAGAAATTATATGATCTATGCATAAAAATCCTCCTAAAGTGTGAGTCCCACAAAAGTAGCTACAATATTAGTAAAGTCAACAGCAATAAAAGCTAAACCAAGGTCCCTATACATTTGAGAGGCATAGGCTCTCCACAGTATGCTTAACATCCTCTGCTGGCCCACTACTATACACGCACAAATAAATTTGATAAAACTGCCACATATATATGCTTAACATCCTCCCTCCCTCACTCTCTCAGTTGACGCATTCCATGTGATTCAGCCTTAGCCCATCAGTTACAGGCACATCAATAATGAGGAAGTTATGTTACTTTTATTTTGGATCACCCAAAATTAATATGCAAAACTTTTCTATTTCTAGAGGAAAATTACAAAAACTGCTGCTCACTTCTGAGAGCAGCATGCCATGCATATGGAATCCCAAAGTACTAGGAAAATTTGTGCTTATCACCAGAGAGGAGGAGAGATTCAGTTTGAAAAATATTACAAAATTTATTGAGTTGCAAAATCCACAAAGGAACTAATATCTTAGAGTAAAAGGATGCTTGGAAAGAGCAAGTAATTACCCTTTTCCAAGGAGTGCAGGTGCAGTAATCTGTGGAGGAAAGAGTATGGGCATTGCCAAACTCGGAGCAGTGTTTGGGTTTATAGTGGCAGAAGGGAAGACTCCAGATTTTGAATCTACACTGGCCCCTATCACTTGCTCCACACTTGAATATGTTTGTTGCTGCTCATTTGTCTAAATGTTTAATAAAAAGAGTGACAAAATAAGAAACAATAGTAAATATACTAATCAATAGAACAAATGTTAAGGCTACAAAACTTGGTTAGAAGCATAAAGGAAAACATATTCTTACATGTCCTACATTCAATCTCTTGTTATCCCAGTCATAAACCAACTCTTCAGAAGCTAATCGTTTTGTCCCAAGTGCTTTATGCCAAAAAAGAGGAACGAGTGACACAATTTAACATAAATTGCTAGAAAAAATTCCACTTTAAATACTAAACGACCAGAAATCTCGTAATTATAGATGTGACAAACCCCTAGGAGATCAAGTAGCATAGTACAGAGCAAACATAAGGGGGGAGTATGCTGAGGCCAAGGCATTTGTACATAATATCAATCAGCAGAAGATGCAATTATGAATTGTGCACCTACTATACTAAATCCAGAAAAAGAAATCATACCAGGTGGAAAGGCATTGCATTTTTTACACTGCAAAAAAAAATAATAATGATAATAATAAATGAATGAGAAAAATAGCAAATATGTACACAGCAACACCCTCAAATAATTTAAACATCATTTAGAATTCAGAAGTTAAATGCAAAAGGAATACCTGGGAACGTGATGAATAATTATGGAAGCCACAATTACAGATCCAGTCCCCATTACGCCATCCTTTTGGAACAGTCAAGTTTAGGTTGGCAGAATTATCATAAGGAAGTCCAGAACCATAGTTTCCACTTGGTAGCCACAAGGAAACTGGCGAACCACTATTTCCAATCAATCCAATATTCACTTTCTGATCAGGTCCTCCTGGAGCCCTGGGAAAATGATGTGAATAAGTTGGGAAAGATGCTCCAGTCACTGCAATTGCTGGCATGGCTGCCACCTCCTTTGGTTGTCCACACTTTTTGCACTTCTCTCTTGATGCATAATTGTTGTTAGTGCAACCTAGTGTTCCATTGCATACAACCCCACCCCAGAATGCATCCACGGGAAAAGGAAGCCAATCATATGCAGTTGCGCACACCATCATAGCCATCCAACACAAAAGACACCGACAATAAGCACAAACAGCTCAATTATTTGATATCAAGTTCTTCATCTTTATTTGCAACATAAGATAATCGAATGACCACAACACATTTAAGCCTTATTATGTTACTAATGGGAAAGACTGCATATGCATGAAAAACACACATCATAATGCTTAGTGAAATATATTTCAGACCCCTATCTAATTAGATTCCAAAAGAAATAACATACAGAAAAAAATCAATGAAATTATAAGAAACTAATTTTCACCAAATTTTAGTTACATCCAAGATATGCAAATAAAAGTTCTGCCGACCTAAAAATTATCACTCAAGCAGCACACGCTTTTTCTTTTTCTTTTTTTGGGGGGGTGGGGGTGTGGTGTAAAACAACTTGCTAGCTTAAATCGGGGTTATCAAGACCATAACAAGCATTCAAATTAGTGTCTTGGCTCAACGCACGCTAGTAACAAGTATCTATCAGTTCTGAATAAGTGATCGGATTCAAATCCAAAATTATTCAAGATATTAGCGACAATGAAAGAAAATACTATACTCTACGAAACCTCAGAACTGAAAGAACATCCAACTTCATTTCCGCATTTGTTCCATAAGAAAGAAGAGAAATGCACAAACCTGAGAAGAACGATGGATAATCTTACAACATGAGTCTGTATGTGACACATCATATTTCATATTAGACACGCCAAAGATGATTCGAACATTCAAACAAAAGACTCAAAATCGCACAACATTGAATCAAAATTCAAGAAAGCTAGAAAATCATATTAGAGAACTTGTATTAACAAGGAAATTTCAGAATGCCAGTTGCTTTCTCTTAATTCTTCCAAGAATCTTACCGAACTAATCAAACATATACATTTTTGCGACTGGAACTTGTTCTTCAAAAGTTTCAATCTCCTATAATCTGATTTTCTAGTTTGAGCAGTGATTCAATTTCGAGGGTTCGAGAAAATTGTTGTCTGAGCATTGACATCAATAGAGTTTTTAATTCTCCTCGACTAACTTGGACTTCACTGAAGTCGCAGTAAAGGAACCCCAGATTCAGCATCTGAACCCATCTTACTTATCAGAGGAATCAAGGAATCAATGGGGCATCATTATTAAGAAATCCAAACTCGGGTCTTCTACCTATGGTGAAGTCTTCATTTGTCTCTACGATCTGCCTTTGCAATCCTTCAGATGGGACAAATCATCAGCACAAGGGACAAGCTTATGGTTATTTTGCTTGAGATTTGCTTTAAGCTGGATCATCAACTCTGGTCTTCTTCATTCTGACTTGTGCAACCTTAACATTGCACGAATTCATAGGAAACCCCTATTGATTGACGCCTTTAAAGCGTCAACGACCTCCACGATACTGTTGAACATCCTCTTATTTTTGCGGTCGTTTAAAGCTATCTCCTTTAGTGTAGTATCTTTACAGTTTTTCCAAAAACTATGCACTGTTTTCCCTTTTCGTTATAACTGCTATCATCTGTAACTAATTTTCTCTTATTAATATCATTTTGTCTTTCATCGAAAAAAAAATAGAGTTTTTAATTACAAATTAACAGTTTAGATGTTGTTCTAAATCAATGAGCATATCATGTGGTCATATCCATGCTCCAGCAACAACTCATAAACTTCCAGGAAGCAGATGACTAATTTCACGAGGACCTAATAATTGGCTGTTTCGAAGGTCATTCCTATGCCACAGTCATACCGAATGAACATACATGTTTGCTAACTTAAGGTAACAAACACTATATCATTACCAAAATCCACTGGAGAATCATGACCCACAATCAACCTAAGCAGGTGGACCATAAGCCAGTGAAAAAATTATAAGAAAGTCAGGGTGGAAAGAATAAAAGAAGCTCGATGATTAATTAAATCCCAGACGAAGAAAAGAGGCGAGGAAGGGCAAGGAGCTAACCAGTGCAGATCCAATCGCCAATACGGGGTAGCCACTTAGAATCAGCAGGGGTTTCGTTGTCAACGAGAAGGCGAGGTTGCTTGCAACGATTGCAGAATGATCGGAATGCATAGTTCCTGTTATTACATCCACTGCACTCCCAATCCCCTTCTCTCCCTTCTCCCATTCTTATTTTCTCACTGATATAATAAATAGATGTGTGTGGGAGCGCGCGCGTGCCTGTGTGAATTATATATATATATATATATATATATATATCATGCGCGCACGCGCGTATCTATATATCTGACTGTTAGAAGACCGGAGGACGAGAGAAAGGGAAGGTAGAAAGAAGGGTTTTCGGTTCAGAGACAGCAGAAAGAGAGCGAAGGAGAAGCCAACTAAGCAGCGCGTCCATTCGCCGCTGTAAAGTGTAAAAATACAAACGATCGTTCATGTTTATCCTCAAAAGGGAAAAAAAAAAAAAAAATTCAGATCCGTGAAGGAAAAAGGCAACATCGATAACTCGAAGTTTAAAAATAAAAAATAAAAATAATAATAATAATAAAAGGGAAAATCCCAGAAAAAGATCATTGAAATTAGGAAATGACAGTTCAGGGCCTCCAATTTTCATATTCCCAAATCAGGATCTTGGACCAAATTGGGATTTTGAAATCTTTGCAAAAATACCATATTGCCCTTATTGTTTTAACTGTCTCAGTTCTTGACGCTTTTGTTGGATGACACTGGCAAGGTTGTCCGACCGCCGCGTATCTCCGGCTTCAAGTGCGTCTCGCATTTGTCCGGATTCTTTGCATTGATCTGACACTCGCAACTTTTCTGCGTTTCTCTAATGCTTGCCAGCAACTCTGAGATATGAATTTTCATCCATTCCTTGTGATGTTTTTTGAAGCGAAGAGAATAGCACCAAATGAGTAACCTTCAAATCAGATGAAAATGTTGCGCAGAATGTATTGAAACTATGGTGCAAGTTAAAGAATGGAAAGAATGAGAAAGAAGAGTAGCTTTCAAAACTATGGGAAAGATTCAAAGAAAGCTTATACCTGCGTTGGAAATAATATTTGCATTCGAATGTTATTGGAATATACGACAAAACTGTTGTTATTGGAGACGATATTCGACCCAATGAGAAATTTATTCGAATGGTACCAAAGCTCATTCGGATGAAGTGTATATTATGTAACTCATTATCTCGACTTCATATTCAGATGAGGTGAAGATGGGAATTTCATTCAAATGTTAAAGAAGGCC
>QFDD01114604.1:0-30628 GCA_006871305.1 Vachellia collinsii
ATATAATTATTACAAATTGTTTACAGCCAACAATAAAACGTACCAAATCTGAATTTAATTATCTTAATTAATCATTATTGCCATTTTTTGGTGTTGTTGGCAGTGATGTTCATATTGGTGATGCGCATTTTCAAAACCCTAGAGTTTCCATTTAAAGCAATTTATTTGGGCCCGTGTATGTAGTTGACTAGCCACCTTTGAATAATATCAAAATCAAAAAAATTAAAACGTATTTTCTTTTCAGAACCAAGAGAGAATTGAAAAAAATCGCAGGAACCAGTTTTCTATAAAATATTAAAAAAAAACAAAAAGAAAACTTCGGTTAGGTACACATACAATGCTTATTGATGTATCTGCTTGTGTGTGTGTGTGTGTTTTTTTTTTAATTATTAATATTAGAGAAGAGTATGGTAGAGTCCAAGTATCCAAAGCATACCTGTCTTGGTAATTTAATATTGTCGATGCATGTGAAAGGTCGAGAATAATGAAAATTAAATTATTTATTGATTTGCTTTGTAGCTTTGTGTTTCTCTTTAGTAATATTAATTTAATTATAATGTTATTAATTTAATTATAATGTTAATTTTAATTAGAATGGATTCCGTGTGTTTAATGTTCACGTCTCATCAAATCTATCAAACGTCCTTTTCTGTTCTCCTCTACAACGTAACTTCACCTAGAAAATGACAAGCATATTTTTTTCCCCTGTACCTCTCGCCCCTTTTAGATATTTTTGTATTATAAGTGAAAAAACAATTTTTTAATTTTTTTTTAACTATGATTCACATGTATGATGTACCCAACCCCGACGAATTTATAATGAGTCGAACATGTAATTTCATATTTCAAACAAAAATTAAAGTGAGATGTTTAGTGTTATTGAGCTATAATGTGAAAAATCATTTGCCTTTTAGGGTAAATCAAAATTTGATTAAGAAGACATTAACATTTTTGAAAATTATGTCAAATGTGTAAGAATATGTCTGGGCCATTATTTTTATTCGTTCTACATAAAATGAAGGCTTAAATGTACAAACCCCCATATTAAGAAGACATTAACATTTTTTTGAAAATTATGTCAAATGTATAAGAATGTGTCTGGGCCATTATTTTTATTTGTCCTAGATAAAATGAAGGTTTAAATTTAAGAATTTAAATTAAATTAAAAATCCTAATGTTTTATATTTTGTCTATCACCTCATCTACCATTAAATCACAATTAAAGTTAATGACATTTATCATATTATACTTTTTATAAATTTTATTATATGCCGTATTATTTAAAAAAACTTGATATTCCAAACATAATTTTAATTATTTATTTAATCTTGTGTGATATAAATAAAAAGTCTTAAAAATATAAAATACTTTAAAAAGTATTGAAAATATTTATTTTAACAGATACTTTTACATGAAAAGGTATAATATGCTTAAATTTATAGTTAAAATGTCAAATGTTATTTTTGAATCACACAGTATATAATTAAAATTATTAAAAAAACTGTTACCATTAATGGCAGTGGGGTTGAAGGATTAAAAAAAATGAAACATTAGATTCCTTAAATCAAAATTTTCAAAGGTTACAAAGCTCATGGGCAACTGATTTAAAGTTTATGTATTTTTACAAAAATGAATTATTTTGTGTAATTCACACAATAATAGTATATATAAAAATTTAATACTTTAACAAAATCTACAGGTGAGTCTCTTCGAAGCACTAGAGACTCAGTTTAAATAGTATACATATTTTTCAAGTAAGATCCCTCTCTTAGTATTTCCTAGTCATTCCAATCACATTAGGAACTAAATCTATAAATTTTCAAACTAACTTTCATAATATAGTAGAAATCCTAAACCCAACAGATCATATCAGATTCCTGTTGATATACAATTCCTTTTTTTTTTTGCCAGGGAAAAGGAATTCATTGAAATAAAACAAAGGTACAGAAGGAGAGTCTAACAGTGAAAAGACAAAAACAAAGAGCAAACAAACAGAAAGAAAGGATTATCCATGATCATCAAAAGTAAAGTGCAAATCTTTCTTTAGCAGATTCCTCAAGGTAACAGGAGGTCTCCAAACCCAGTGATGCGAACACGACCCCTTTAATGAAGCTTTTACCACCCAATCAACAACCGAGTTTGCTTCTCTGAAAATCCACTGTAGGACGCTGCCACCAATATACAATTCCTTTAAAGAAAGCAATTCTGAAGTATAATGAAATTTCAATTAATATAGTTATAGATATGTTTATATCATATATAAATTCTAATAAAATATATTATTTATGAACTATATATAACAATTATTTCCGTACAGCATCGGGAACCAACGGATCCTAAAGAAATTTTAAAAATACTACGATCATCACACCATACATATAGATATATATATTTATATCATTTTTTATAGAAAAAAATATATATGTGGTGAGGTGCGTATCCACGTGGAAGCACATTTAAAGCTGGACCCTGAATATCACTGGAAGACTTACGTGGAACCCCCAAGAATACGTGGCGGATAACGACAAAAATGCATGACGCAATGACAATTTATGCTTTAGATAAAAAATTGCTCAGGAAGAAAACGTACTGTGGGGTTAAAATTACGCCCGCCTATCATCCAATCCAACGTTCTTTTAAGAAATATTTTAAATTTTATTAATTATACTTTAAAATTTTAATTTTATTCTTATTTAACATACATCATATCTATACAATAATAAATAAATCATAAATTTGTATATTTATATTATAAATTTAATTATGCGACTTATATATAGGATAAAAAACTTCTATCTCTATCCAATAAATAGGATTAGAGGAAAATATAAGATCCTATATATAACGTGCAATTTTGAGATAGATATAAACTTTAAGATATCCAAAAATTTAACATTTTTTCATTTTTGTCCTCACTAACTAGACATTATATCACTGCATTAATTATTTCACTCACTTCTTTTTATAAATAAGGATATATTTAAAAAAAAGTATAATATAATTTTTACCTATTTCTTAATCAATTTTTTAATTTACATAATTTAATTATTTATAGTATATATATAACTGGAGAAGGTATTTAAAGAACGTAAAAGTATGGGTCAGAAAGAAAGAAGGAAGAATGATGACATTGATGAGGATGAACATAAATGGAATGGACATGGCAACTGGTAGGGATGGATTGGGAGGCACGTGCGAGGGATAGAGGCAACGAGTATATGACACGTGCACAAAAGCAACAATAGGGATAACTATAACAACAACAACAATAACAGCGCAATGTTTCTTTTGGCAAAGAGGAAACCTAACATTGGGAAAAGTAAAAGGGACAAGTGGTGAGTTTGGAGGGTGATTGGTTGTTTACCTACCATTTCCGGTAAAGAGTGTTATTCATTCACATGTGCTTGTTCCTATCTCTAGGGCACGGACTCCACGGGTATTATAAAAGATTTCTAGTTATAAAAATAAGCTTGTCGAGTGATATGGAAGCTTTCAGATTTGATTCTACTTGTAATTTTAGACATTTAGAAGAAGTAATGAAATCGTTATCACATTTTTGTGATGAGTAATATATATGACTTTTCATATTGCAAAAGCGATACGAGAACCAACTATATAACCCAGATTGTGAAACTCTACATATATAATTATGCAAATATAGAGAAGCTAACTGCGATACCGATTTGTTATCAAAAGAAGCTCATGGGTTCGGAAGGGAAGATAGTGCATGAATTTGGCCAGAGGCATATTACTCCCTAGCTAGGAGCTAATCTTTTAGCCTACTTTCTAAGGCTTTGTCTTTATTTGGTTTATTTTATAAAAAATTCGCAAGTGATAGTGTTTACTTGTTCATGTGCCCCATTATATGAAGATGGAAACAACGAGGTAAATAAATTATTTTTTAATTGAGAAAAAAGGTTTTGGATAAAGTGATATTAACGTGAGATTTGAATGAGACTAGCACAAGTGGACAACTGTCCTACAAAAATGACAAGATATATCTTATTTCAGTAAGGTGTTTGGATTTGGTGTCTATATAATTAGATGAGAGTATTTGGATCATCACTTTTGGTTACACAAAACTACTTTTGATAAATTTACTCTTATAAACTTATGTTTGGCTAGAGAAATTTATTTTCAAAACAAAAATACTTTGGAACAAAATCTAAGTAGAAAAAATCCATTTGAAAACGCAAGTGAATTTATTGTTAAGTGAATGTTTGGATTAATTTATTTTAATTGATTATACGGAGTTAAAGATAAATAACAATGTAACCATATTAAGGGAAAATATTTTAAAATAAGAATTGTTTGTGCAAAATCTAGGATAGCGGCAAAGGGAAATATTTAGGGGGCATCCAAAGAGAGTCATATGATCGGTTTCTGATACAAAGGCGGAAAGAGTGCAGTGCTTGATTGATTTACTAATGCAGTGCTTGATACAGATTACAATGAGTAGCTCCAAATTAGTTCCAAGATAAAAGATCAGAGAAAGAAGAAGGAATGCTCATCTGAGTATAACATGGCAAATAAATAGAAAAGATCTGGAGTCGCTAGCCATTAGATGGTTTTGGTGCTTTCCTGAGGATCTAAACATCATGGGTGTTGAATTCACAGATCGCAACTGCTTGGTCCAATGCCTGCAGGGCCCTGAGATGGTTGTGGGCAGGCAGACGGATGCTCGTGTCGCTGGAATGTGCGGTCACTAGCCTTGGTCATAGGCGTGGAGCCTTCTATGGGCTTCGATCGTTGGGATTGTCAAGGGGCCACAAACTAGACTATCTGCGTTGGTTGGGCCGAGGTCTAATTGAGCTCAATCCACTTTTTTGGGCATACAATAATTCCCCACTCTTCCTATTTGCGGCTCGTGGACTAGGAGAGTATGGAACACGGTGTTGTTGTGTCCTGGGTAGGTGCGTGTGACAGTTCATTTCCTACGTAGATGTGGCACTATCTGATTTGTCCCTAACTCCTAGGATCGGACGGTTGGGTTCAAACTAGCACGTCCTTCAAGAGTGAAATGATGAGGCGCGACGTTCATATGTGTGCAGACGTTCCCTGCGATTTCCAACCTTAATTCTTCCACTACTTGATCTTTGGCCTCCTCATCCATAATCTTGCGTTCTTGGTGTATACATCTTTCCTCGCAATATCGTCCTGCAGTCTTTGTCTTCTTCTCTTTGAAATCATGTCTGGCACCCTTTCCGATTCTAATGCATCCATAGGGACCTTTCCTTTATGAGAAATCTCGGTGGATGACAGTTCGCTGATACCTTCCCTGGACCAGGAGTCTAGGGAAGAGGAAGTGGCGCAGCCCCTGGTTCACCGCATTCATGCAAGTACCGCCACCTATCTTACTCTGGTTCAATCTTTCCTCTTAGAGGCAAGTTTCACAGCCTTCGAAGCAACTATCCTGCCCTCTCATCGGTTGAGGCGAAGGTCCCTGGTGCAGGGGAATCTGCGAGCACGCCCATCCACGGGTGGACGGGCCTATTTGTGGAAGTTTTCCGGTACGGGGAGTGTATTCCCCTGCCCCCTCTTCTCTATGACTTATGCCGTTACACCGACGTTGATCTTGCCCAGCTAATGCCTAACGTCTGGCGGATAGTGATGCCTCTTGAGGTTTTTGCCGGCCAGAGAGAGAATTTGTAGTTTTCTGTTACTGATCTACTGTCGGCCTATTATTTGGACAGAAAGAAAGATGGTTTCTTTACTTTGACCCCCACCTCGGTTCATCACCCCTGATCTCAGGTGACCAAATAAATGATCGGGGAAGTTCAGAATGATGGGTCTTCATGAAGTCCCACCAAATAGTGGCGTTGGCGCCCTTGTTCACTTATCCTGGAACTTCAAGGGTAAGTGTTTGTTTGTGAATTTTATTGGTTTTCTTTCTTGTGGCTTTGACGAAAACATTTTGTCTTTTCTGTAGCCTCCTCGAGTAAAGACAAGCTTAGGGGGGCCAATGAGGAGAGCCTCCAACTGATCTTGGAGGTCCAAAGGGAGACAGGGACTTCCGCCTCTTGTTAAAGCTTGCAGACTCCTCCAAGGTATGTCCATTCTATCTCTTCTCATTAATCTTTGAGTTAGTCGGCGTTAGTGACCTGATGATTGAGCATCATTTGGACAGTTCGTGTCGCTATGAAGAACAAGCTTACTCCCTCAAAAGGGAGAGTCATGCCAGCCCTTAGCGCGAGAGAGATTAGGGCTCGCCTTCGCCTTATGGACATGAGGTCGAAGATGGTGGTCCCTACCCCTGCTGTCATTGGCCCTGCCATTATCGGCGATGTTATTGACCTGTCAGTTTCCACCCCAGCGTCGCTCGCCCGTGTTTCCCCTCCCAGAGCTTCCACTGCCAAGATGGTTGTCTACGAGGGCAAAGCCGTGGAGGAGCCTCCAAGGAGGATGTGGCTGAATCCTCCAACAGAAGGAGGGTAGAGGACGAGGGAGCAATCATACCCTCTGACATTGCAGAGCCTTTAGGGCTACTTGCGCTTAAGGACACATCCGCTGGAGGTTGATCGGATGGCAATGTTGGCTGGGGGCTGTTGTAAGGCCGTCGACGACACCTTTGTTTGGTTGTCATAGGTAACCAGCATCTCGTGTGTTTTTTTGCCATCTCTTTACATTATTCTAACCACATTTGTTGGTCGTATGATAGGGTTTGCTGAGCGTTGTCGTCCTCAAGCATGAACTTGCAGACATGGATAGGCGTCTAGCCCAAGTTGAGGAGGAAAGAGATGCTCCAGCAAGTGGCCGCTAAGCAAAAGGAGCTTGTCCATGTCTGGAACCTAATGTGCAACTAGAAGGACATCATGAGAGCAGCGGATGAGAGTACGGAGCGTGCCAAGGCCGAGGCTAGGGAACTCAGGCAGATGCTATAGTGAGTGAGGCTCGAACGAGATGTCTTGGACATAGAGGTCGCGGCCCTTAAGGAGGACGTCTGCGGCTAAGGCATACATGCACGTAAGGGCTCAGGCTCTGTGGGAGCATGTGGTAGGGATGTCTTCCCGATGGGACCTTGTTGGGACCATCTCCTCGTATGAAGCTACCTGTGGTTATACCTTTGAGCCTGACCCTTTTGAGGACGTGGGCAAAGCATCCACTGCAGGCATCGAAGGAGGCACAAGGGCGACAGGCACCAACTTTGGAGGGGAGACCTCAGCTCATAGAGGGTTGAAGGTAGCAGCTGTAGCACCGTGGGTCGACACAGACATGACTGAAGCCAGGGAGCCTGACTCTTAGAACTTTCTTCCCCTTATTGGGTATATTTTGGCCGTGTGAGGCCTTTATTTGAATTCTGGATTTGTAGCCCTTGTGGGCATGGATATTGGGGGTCTAAAGTGGACCCGTCTGAATTCTTATTTTAATGTTGATGCCAGGTCATCGGTCCTGTTTTCTTTATTTTCGTTTTCATTGCATTGTTGTTCTAGCAATAGGTCGTGGTCACCTAGTTCAATGTTTTCTGTCATTGAGTAGTTGTAGTTGGACTTTCTGCGTTTGACAAAAGCATAAATTTAACTTGCCAGATAGTGGCTTGTTATCGCAATGATGCAGAATAGCTGCTAAGGCCATGTAGGCCTTCTGGTATGCATGTGAGACATGGCGCTGTCTATCGTCATAAGCTTAGCCCATATGGCCATCGAGGTCTTAAGGGGTAAGATGAATAATATACATTTTATTAAGTAAGGTCGATGACCTGGATAGTACAGGCATGGCATAATAGCCAGTTACAAGAAAGTGAAAGAGACATAGCAGTCTGATCCCTAGGTACATGAATGGCATGGAAGCCTGAGTAACGAAGGTTAACATGAGGGCTGAAGTGTTCAGGCCTGAATCATTTGTCGAGGCGATGGACTCCGTAAATATGTGGAAGGGAGTGAAATTAAAGCCTTTTATCGAGCAAAGATGTATCTACTAGTGTGGGGGCGTTTAACTCAAGACCATGTTAGGTCGTGATGACCTGTCGTTTGCCAATGCGGGGTGGCATCTGAGACAAAGTTTGGCTAGGTTGTGGTAACTTGAACTTTGTAAAGACTTGTTTGCAGGTGAGGTTTGTCAGACCTTAACTTGGCAATGAACTCGTTGTGAACATCGTTGGAGTCTTGTGTAGCCATATTGGCCAGCTAGACAGGATGTCAGTCATTGGGATCCTCGGTGGGAAGGGTAGCGTCTTTTTGATACGTGCATCTTGTCCCTTGCTTACCTTTTACAAGGTTTGGCAAAAAAGCAAGAAAAATATAATAAAGACAATGCAGTCAGACTAGTCCGTAGTGACCCCGACATTATAGCATGGGGCATCAGTCATTTATGGGTGTCGCGTCATTGGACGTACGCCATCATCCCTAGGGGACTCGATAAAGAGGTTGGTCACATACATTCGAAGAATTGCCATTGAATGTAAATCTTGTGTTAAAAGTAGTCCCTTTTTAGGTGGATCGCGTTCTAGCTCCTAGGGATATGTCGTCCTTGTTTGTCACTTAACTGTTAAGCTCCTCTGCCGACAATGCCAGTTATCTGGTATGGGCCTTTGTATGTCGGGCCCAGTTTGCCATCACATGGGTTTTGAGTGTTTGAAAGACCTTCCTAAGAACCCAATCCACCACTCTGAATTGTCTGGTGTGCACGTTCTTGTTGTAATATAATGCTACTTTCTACTGGTGGAGAGCTCGCCTGCTCCTATCTTTCATCGAGGAGGTCCAGTTGGTCAAAAAGGGCTTGCTCGTTGGACTCTCGATTTCTCCATGCATATCGTAAGGATGGGAGTCTGACTTCGATAAGAATTATAGCTTCGGACCAGTAGATAAGGGAGAATGAGGTTTCAGCTGTCGCAATCTGGGATGTAGTTCGATAGGCCCACAACATAGAGGGTAGCTCTTCCACCCATCTTCCTTTGGCTTTATCTAACCATTTTTTGAGCGAGGCGACCAAAATTTTGTCGCTGGACTCAGCCTGTCTGTTGGATTGGGGGTTCCTCAGTGTTGGGAAATGCAAAGTAATCCCCAAGTTGTGATAGAAGTCACGAAAGTGTCTCCTAATGAACTGAGATCCGTTATCACAGACGATCTCTTTTGGAAGGCCAAATCTACAAATGATGAATTTTCAGACGAATTCGACGACCTCTAACTCTTGTATTTGAGCGTAAGCCTCTGCTTCGACCCACTTGTGAAGTAGTCGGTTACGACCAGCATAAAGATGACCTTCCCAGGAGCTATGGGAAGCTTTCCGACGATATCCATCCCCCACTTCATGAAGGGCCACGCCAATGCAGTGGAATGGAGTAGCTTTGGGGGCTGATGGGTGACGTGGCTGAAGCGTTGGCACTTGTCGCAATGTTTGGCCATATCCCGGGCGTCCTTCAGCAATGTTGGCTAGAAGTACCTAGAACTGAGTACCTTTCATGCTAGGCTCCATCCTCCGGAGTGGTCTTCGCATTCCCCTTCGTGGATTTCCCTGAGAATGAACTTGGCCTCTTTGGGTTCGACACATCTGAGGAGTGGACCTGCATACGATCATTTGTACAGTAGATTGTCCAGCACACAGAATCTGGCGGCATGGACTTTTGTCCTCCGAGCTTCATTTCTATCATCAGGAATGACCCCCTCCTGCAAGTATTTGAGCAAAAGGCTTCACCAATCCCACATCAAGCTGTTAGAGAAGGTTTTGCCTGATCTTTGCTGGATAGCCAGGAATTGCAAGCACACCACAGGGACAAACTCCACTTCTCTAGTGGTGACAGACGATCCAAGACCTGCGAGGGCGTTGGCCTCCTGGTTCTCTTCACGGTTGATCTGGGTGTTGCGGAACTCCTTGAAGCCATTCAAGAGGTCACTGGCTAAGCTGTGATAGGCCTACATTCCAGAGTCTCTCGTTTCGTACATTCCGTCAATCTGGCGTGCGACTAATTGGGAGCCGCATCTAATTTCTAACTTGGTGGCATCGACCTCTCGAGCTAGCTGCAACCTTGCGATGAAAGCCTCATATTCTGCCTCATTGTTGGTAGCTTTGAATTCACAGTGGAATGACTGTCGTAAGACTAGTCCACTTGGGGATGTCAGTACAATCCCTAATCCCGTACCTTTGACATTTGAAGTGCTATCGACATGTAGTGTCTACTCTCCCTTGTTAGACCCTTCGTCTATGCTTGAAGCTTCGTTGTCCGCTAGTGAATGTAAGTCAGGTGTAAAGTCTGCTATGAAGTCTGCCAGAGCTTGGGACTTAATAACGGTCTGCGGGTGGTAAGTGATGTCAAACTTGCTGAGTTCAATGGACAACTTGACCAATCTGCAGAGAGGTGATGTTTTTGGAGATTGCTACGTAGGGGGTAAGACTACACGACAATGATAGGATGGCACTAAAAGTATGGTCACAGCTTCTGGGACGCTGATACTAGAGAGAGGACCAACTTCTCCAACTGGGAGTATCGAGTCTCGGCGTCCAATAGCATCTTGTTGGTGTAGTATACCGGTCGTTGCTTTCCTTGGTCTTCCCTCACCAAGACTGCACTGACTACTTTGCGTAATGGTGATAGGTACAAAAATATGTTTTCTCCGGGAGAGGTTTGATTAAGAGTGGAGGGTTGGTCAGGTATTGCTTCAACCCCTGCAATGCCATTTCACATTCGTCGCTCCACTTGAACATCTTGTTCTTCTTGAAGGCATCAAAAAACAAGTGACACTTCTCAGATGACAGTGAGATGAATTTGTTTAGGGCTGCAATACACCCCATAAGTCATTGGACATCTCCAACACAGGTTGGCGAAGGGATGTCCAGGATTGCAGCAATCTGCATTAGGTGTGCTTCAATCCAACGCTGGGAGACCAAGTAACCCAAAAACCTTCTAGATGCCACTCCAAACGAGCACTTCTCAGGGTTGAGTTTCATATTATATTTCCAGAGTAAGGAGAAGACCTGACTGAGATGCATCATGTGGTCTTCAGCCTCGAGGGAATTGAAGAGCATGTCGTCTATATATACTTCCATTTTCTTGCCTAAGTGCTCTGCAAACATGCTGTTGACTAGTCTTTAGTACATGGCACCTACATTCTTCAAACCAAACGGCATCACCTTATAACAATAGATGCCATGCTTAGTTATAAAGGCTCCCTTCTCCTGATCTTCTGGATGCATCAGAATCTAGTTGTACCCAGAGAAAGCATCCATGAAGTTCAGGAGCTCTTGGCCGGAGGTGGCATTGACTAAAGAATTAATATGTGGGAGTGGAAAGGGGTCCTTCGGGCATGCCTTGTTTTGATCGGTGAAATCAATGCACACCCAATGTTTCTCATTCTTCTTTGGAACAACGATGACATTGGCTAGCCAGTCAGGATATTGAACCTCACGGACGGACCCTATGCTGAGCAGCTTCTAAACTTCTTCATTGATGATCTTGTTCTTTTTTGGGAGCAAACCTTTGTTGTTTTTGACTAACGAGTTTGTGTGTAGGGTTGACGTTTAGTCTGTGTATCATGACGGTGGGGTCTATCCCTGTCATGTCTGCATGAGACCAGGCAAAACAGTCAATGATATTGGAAAGGAAGGTTAGGATCTCACCTCTTGGGGTCGATGACAGGCCTGATCCTAGTCAAATGGTGTGACTAGGGTGTTGGTCGTCTAGAGTAATAACCTCCAACTCTTCCTTCATTGATGTGTCTTTCACATCCGCCATCGTCAGTTGCTATAATTGCTACGTAGCAGCATCTTTGGACGTCTTCAAAGAGGCTTGGTAGCATTCTCGTGACGTCTTCTGATCTCCATCAATCTGGCAAATTCCCCAAGGTGTGTAGAATTTGATGATATGGTGGAGAGTGGATGGGATTGCCTTCCTTTGGTGGATCCATGGTCGCCCTAATAGGGCATTGTAGGCTGAATGACAGTCCATGACTTGGTACTTTACAGGGACGTTCAGTCCGGCTGCAAAAGTTATGAGGGTTATCTCTCCCACTGTCTATCGGGAGCTCTATTGCCAATGACCAAGACGGAAGGGGCCTGTATGATTTGAGATTTTATCCCCATTTCCTTGATAGCGTTCATGTACATGATGTTAATAGAGCTCCCCGGGTCCACAGTACTTGCATTATATCATAATTGCTGAGGTAGACGGAGACTACCAGGGCATCATCATGTGGGTAAACTAACCAGGAGATCTCCTCCTTTGAGAAGGTGATCGATTTGTCACTAGTGGACATGTCTGACCTGTCTGCTGATTGGACGTTGGAAAGGGCACTGGTGTGTCTCTTGGCTATTAAATAAGTGTATCTGCTTATCTTCGATCCCCTGATGATACTGTTGACCATCCTCGTGTTCCGTGGGGGTCCTCTTGTGTCTACGGGACAACAATCATGTCTTTTCTCTCTCGGTTGTCCTTGTGTAGGAGGTGAGTAAGGCGGGCCCTCTAGTTTTTCTGCAACCTTCAAATGTAGCGCAATGCATTCTACAGTGTGATGCCCATGGTCACTATGGAAATTGTACCACTTAGATTTGTCGTGTTGGTCTGCTGGCTTCTTGGTCCTCGGGGGCCATTTCACACTTTCCCCCATGTCAGCCAGGGCCTGCACAAGTTCTTCCGGAGTCACAACAAAATTGTGTTCCTCGAGCCTCAGGGGCTGCATCTTGCTGTTTGACCTTGTTGACCTGTCTGAACTTCGTATGTCAGTGGTGCTACTGGGATAGGGTTTGGCTCTCCATCCCTTGTTGGATCGTCATGGGTTCCTACTACACTGATCGCTAGGTTCGTCTTGGGTGGAGTGACAACTGATGTCAATGACCTCATCTTCCTCCCACTTAATTTGAGCCTAGGCCTGGGCTAGGATGGATTCCATAGTGCTGCATGTATACTTGGTGAGCTCCTTGTATAGGTCCATGTCTAGCAGTAGGCCTTTTCTAAAAGTTGAGATCACCATTATCATGTCGCAGTTGGTGATGTGGACTTTCTCACTATTGAAATACCCTAAGTAATCCCCAAGCGTCTCTCCTCATTGCTGACGATCTTATATAGGTCGTTGGGTTGTTTGCACAGCTTTCGGCTACTGGAGAATTGCTGGATGAAGGAGTCATTGAAGTTTGCGAAGGAGGTGATGGATTGGGAGGTCAGAGAGGTAAACCACTCCATCACGGGCCCGGACAGACTAGAGCTAAAGCCTTTACACATGCACGCCTCTCTTAAGTCTTTTGGGATGGCGACCATATGCAAGCGTTGCCTGTAGTGCTCCATGTGCTCATCCGGGTCCGTTGTCCCATCATAGAGCCATATGTGGGGGAGAGCGAATTTCTTCGGCATGTCAATCAAAGCTATTTCATCAGCAAAAGGTGAGATAGCAAAGCTTCCAGGCTGGCTCTTTCTTAGGGGCATCAGTACCCCAGGGATTTGTTCCACGAGTGCCTCCAACTCCTGCAATTTCTTCAGCCAGGCTAGGGGCGCTGCCATAGGCTTGTTGTCATCTACGAGCGGTTGCTCATCGAGTCCTTCCCTGGTCTCTTCCACCGGCTGCAACTGGGGGTGCCTAATGGAAGTCTGGGCTTGAGTCAGGGCAGCGATCTACTCCTTCAAGGCAGCGTTTTTGACTTCCAGAAGCTGCAACAGCTCCTGCTGTTTCACGTGTCGCTCCTCTTAAGCAGTAACCACACTACAGTCAAATCTGATAGGCTCATCTCAGTTACTTGGGTAGGATGGTTATCAAAACTAGGCATCTTTCCTGTCATGATTAGGACTAATAGCAAACAACAGACAATAAGCGAAACAGAGTTAGAAAGCCTTTGCGTTAGATACCACACTGCAGTTTGGGAAAATACTGCTGAGTCCCCACGGTTGGCTCCAAAATGTTTGTGTGAAATCTAGGGATTATGCTGTAAAGGGAAATGTTTAGGGGCATCAACAGTATAAAGAGAGTCGTAGGATCAGTTTCTGATACAAAGGAGGAAAGAGTGCGGTGCTACGAGTAATAGTGATTGATTTACTAATGCAGAGCTTGATACAGATTACAATAAGTAGCTCCAAATTAGTTCCAGGGAAATAAGAAGGAATCTCCTCTGAGTACAACATGGAAAATAAATAGAAAAGATCTAGAGTCGCTAGCCATTAGACGATTTCGGTGCTTTCCCGAGGATCTGCGCATCATGGGTGCTGAATTCGTGGATTGTAACTGCTTAGTTTGACGCCTGCAAGGGCCTAAGACGGTCGTGGGCAGGCAGACAAACAGACGCTCATGTCACTGGAATGTGCAGTCCCTGGCCTTGGTCGTAGGTGTGGAGTCTTCTGTGGGCTTCGGTCGCTTGGACTGTCATAGGGCCACAAACTGGACTATCTACGTTGGTTGGGCTGAGATCTAATTGAGCCTAAACCACTTTTTTGGACATACAAGAATAATATTTTTAAAAAATGTATCTTGCATGAGTGACCGGACAAAACCAAAGAGATGGTAGCATCCTGTGTGGTGAAGAAAACAAATCAAAGAGGTGCTCCCTTATTTCAAAATTGTCAGAGGATAAAGGCAGTAAAATGCCAATGATTTGTTCTCAACAATCTCCAGTAATGCCTCTTAAATCTAGCAATTAAATATTCTTCTCCATTACTCTTTGGCAAACATGGCTCCTCCTTCATCTTCTGCTCTTCTTCTTCACATTATTCTACTAGCTCAATATATTTAGTCTACTAACGATCATCAAATGGGTTTATCTAAAAGCAAGTTTTCTTTTTATAAAGCATTTACTTTTTAAACATATCAACTTTTAATAGTCATGACAAATGTATTTTTTTAGCATTGGTGTTGTATGCCCAAAAAGTAACTTGGACCAACCCAGATTGAAGCCCAACAGAGAAGACCAGCCCAAGACGCAGTCCGCCAAGGGTCCCAAAGGTCCAGCACCTTGACGATAAGTGAAACAACACCTAGGGCTTATGGATGTTGCCAGCTACCTCCCAACGCCAAACCAAGCAATTAAGATCCAAAGATCCAGCGACCATCATCCCATGATTATTGGAGGTCATTGGACACAACCAATGGGCAACTGGAGCCAACGACCATCTATTTATTTTCATCGTGTTTTTCATTGAAGGGGATCTGAGCCTTCTATATTGGAGATCTCTCTTATGCTTTTCTCTCATCAAATGCACTATATACGCATTCACCCTCTCCCTGATCTCTCCGACTCTCCTCTCCTACAGAGCCTGATTTACCCACGTATGATCATGTTAATACAATCAACTTTTCCCTATTTTATATTACTCTTGTGTCGGTTGCAGTAGTTCAATTTTATCATTTTCACACTATTTGTGGCCCAATTTTCTTTAATCATATTTATTTGAACTATTCACTAAAATTCGCACAAGTATTTTAGCGTCGACTGGGGGACCCAATAACGGTTTTCCCAAAACATTGCTACACTCGACTCAAGCCCTTTCACTGTAGTGTTATACTCTGTTTTGTGCTTTCTATTATTTGCTAACTATGACAGGGAGAACTCTAGCTTGACCGATCGATTGACTGCTGCCTTTGAGACAAGTATCACAGAGTTGGCTGAACTAGTCAAGAAATAGATAGCCTAGATCGAAGAGTAGGTTACGAAGGTCTCTGCTCAGGAAGAACGTCACGTGCATTAGTAGGATTTGTTGAAGCGATTAGAAACATGATGTTAAAGGAGTAGCTTGCTGCCTTTGCTGGACAAACCTAGGCCCAGTCCATCGCCCAGGAGCTCTATTTTCGAAAACTTCAATATCAAAAGCGTGTTGGTGGACCCGGGAGCTCTATTAATATAGTGTACATGAACACCATGAGGGAGATGGTGTGGAATCCCAAATTGTACATGCTCCCTCAGTGCTCATGTTCGGCAATGGACCTCCAGACCGAACCATAGGGAGATAACCCTTCTGACCTTTGCAGCTGGGCTTAATGTACCTGTCAAATACCATGTTATGGATTGCATGTTGGCTTACAATGCCCTACTGGGGAGGCCTTGGATCCATTAGATGAAGGTTGTCCCCTCCACACTCCACTAGGTGGTCAAGTTCTACACACTGTGGGGGATTCAATAGATAGATGAAGACAAGAAGATGTTGAGAGAATACTACTAGGCTTCCCTAAAGTCCTCTAAGGATGCATTAGTGTAGTAATCACAGCATCTTGTGATCAACAACAGGAAGGATACCCCGAAAGAGGAAGAGCTGGATTTCATCGCACTCGACGATAGTAAACTTGACTACATGACCTGTTTGGGCTCAGACTTGTCGTTGACCCTACTTGTTGAACACCTAACCTTTCTATACCATAACAAAAACTAGTTTGCTTGGTCCCATGCATACATCACAGGGATAGACCCTAGCGTCGCAACCCACAAACTAAATGTGGACCCATCGCACAAGCCCATTAAGCAAAAGTGATGGAGGTTTGCCTAGGAGAGGAATTGAATAATCAATGATGAGGTCTAGACGCTAATCAATATAGGATCTGTCTAAGAGGTGCAATACCCTGAATGGTTAGCCAATGTTGGCATCGTCTCAAAAAAGAATGGTAAACATCGGGTGTGCATTAACTTCACTGACCTGAACGAAGCATGCCCGAAATATCCTTTCGCTCTCCCACACATTGATTTGTTGTTGATGGCACTTCCGGTCATGAGCTATTGACCTTCATGAATTCTTTTTCTAGGTACAACCAGATTTTGATACATCTTGATGATAAGGAGAAGGCAACCTTTTTAACCGAATGTGGCATTTATTGTTACAAGGAAATGCATTTTGGTTTAAAGAATGTAGGTGCTACTTATCAGAGGTTGATCAACAACATGTTTGCTAAACACTTGGGGAAGACGATTGAAGAAGACGATTGAAGTGTACATCAATGACATGGTTATCAAGTTCTTGAAGGAGGATGATCACATAATACACCTCAACCAGGCCTTCTCCTTATTGTGGAGATACAACATGAAGCTCAACCCCGAGAAATGCTCCTTTGGGGTGACATCTGGATGGTTCCTTAGGTACCTTGTCTTCCAACAGGGGGTTGAGGCACACCCAACACATATCACTATCATTATAAACATTCAGTCTCCCACATGCATTCGAGACATCCAACAACTAACTAGCCACATAGCCACACTTAACCGATTCATCTCCCGGTCATCAAAGAAATGTCATTCATTCTTTGACACCCTCCATAAAAACAAGATGTTTGAATGGAGCGATGAGTGAGGCTGCGTTGTAGGGACTAAAGTAATACCTAACCAACCCCCTGCTTTTGTGCAAGCCCTCTCCTGGCAAAGTCCTTTTTCTCTATCTATCAACTTCAACTAAAGCCTTCAGTGCAGTCTTAGTAAGAGAAGACCAAGGCAAACAACGTCAAGTTTACTTGTAACACCTTCTCTTTAACCATTTTATTATCCATTAGAGACTTTACTGAGACCTTTGGAGTCCATTATGTGAGCTACAATTAGGTTATCTCAATGAATTTCAAAACAGCCACTTAAGTTACCATTCATTTGGTCAAAATATGGGACTTCGCTGCACTCATCTTCGGATTTCATTGCGGTGAACATTTTAAACCTCAACCAAAATTTGCTCTCTGACCATGTTTGCTGTGATGATCTATTGAGTTCATTGTGGCCAATTCCTCCAAACTAACAGCATTCATCCTCTCAGGTCTACGTCATCGGGGTGAACTTTGCTGGTGTAACTTTCTCTAATTTTTTGGCTAAACTTTGAAAATATATAATTTTTTGCACACAACTCAAAATTAAACAATGTAGAACTCTATAGAAAGCTTGGAAAATAATCTATTTGCATGCAAAATCTCATCTTCATTAGATTCCATTTACTCAAATCATCCTATTTTGTTTCAATTAAGAGCTTTGGACCCCTTTTTATGCCATCTTGCATGCTCAATTCATTTTCTTCATGCATTTAACATCACCACATACTTATTTACATCACATGGCACCAAAATGACATAGTGTAGGAGTTTAATTTACATTTATCCACAAATTTCATATATACACCAAAATTCACATAGATACACATCAAAATGACCATATACATAGATACATCTTTCATTTGTGGATCTCCTTTCCTTTCCCCTTGGAACTTGCTCCTATTGTTAGTCATTGGAAAGAATGAGATTTCAAAGAAATTCTAGTAGTAAATAATTCTAACTATCACACAACATGCATAATTATTGGAATGAAATATTAGCATGCCCTCTAATGTATTCCTAATAGTAGAAAAACTCTCCTTAGTGCTTTGAAGAGTTGTTGCCATGTTAGGGACACTTGTCTCCTGTTTAGAGCTCATCATAGACATCATTTCATCCTTCATCTTATTCATTTGAGCTTCTAATTAGGCTTCTAACCTCACTTCTAATTTTCTAGATATTGAAGCTTTTGCCTCTACCCTCACCTTAGCCAATAAAGCATCCATCTCATACCTCGGCACCACACTTGAGGGATAGAAACAAGTTGGTCGTCCAAAGTAGTCTCTTATGCCCAACTTGCATCCAACTCTCCTTACTCACCCAGCATAATCTGGTTTCCCCACAGCAGCAGTCAAGACATCATTCCTCCTATCAGGCTTAAAGGTCCCATCGACTTCTTGTTGTTTAATTACGTCTTATGACATATAATATACATAAGAATCAATATAGTCATGCTCACCAAAAAAGAAGTAACGTACTTACAATTTGTTCGGCAATTATGCGAGCACATTCACTTGTATATTGCCCATTTCTTTTTTGGTGAGCATAATTCCATCTATCTTCATGACGTATCGGAGATGGTGGAGTAACAATGGTAGAATGAACAGATTGTGCTTGATCTTCCAACCTTCTTCTCTTGGTAGCCAGTAAGTCTTTCTCATCCTTCGCATAGCCATCACGAGACATTGTGTGGGAATAATCATTCTTGTGACCAATCTCTATTACTTTAGCCCTTTTTTGCTGTATTCAACAATTTATCAAATAATTAAAATTCAAACACAATTATTAATTACTAATAATATAATATAAAACAAAACTATAAATAAATCAATTGACCAAAGCTTCTGGCGTCATTCAAAATCTGTAGAATTCTTCCCAAGTGTCCTTATCAATAAATGGGTACTTGCTGCAAGGAGTAGGTCGAGGTTCACCATCTTTCACCTCATTATGCACATACATACGAGCTAGCTGAGTCTTAAATGCCCTTCAGCGTGTGCAACAATAGGACAATGTCTTATTCTTCAAGGTCTTATTGTCAGGAACATCATAAGTGAGCTGCAATAGTTACCATTCACTTAGTTAGTAACAAAATAATAATTGTTAAATATTTGCAACAATAATAAGTGTTATTATACTAGGATTGTGTCCTAAATATGGTTCTTCACACGCTTTGACACATTGTCCCACTCCTCTTCTAAGATACTTGGCTTGTTGCGTACTAAGAGGCTAACATAATTGATATACCTAGTCGTGTTAGGCCCAATAGATTTCCAATACCGATCGAATTGAATTGGCATCTTCTGCCCACTGTTCCGATCCTTGGTGACCTTCTTCAATCTTGTGCCACTTCTACGCCTCCATTGTATGGATTGGCTACTTGACGTGATTGGTCTATCGCTAGGGCCACTTTGACTTTCACTGGGCCCACTATCATCTGCCATGTTCCTACTTAGACAACAATACAAGGTAAGTCACTTAAAGTAATTTTAAAATACTTAAACACAATCTAAAAAGAAATGACTAACATTAGTAACAATTTCATATAAGAATATCCTCCCACATCCCTTTTTGGTGATAATTTCTTGTGCCATGTTCATCATCCACTTTTGTTTCTTCATTCAATTCAGGTAGACCCCTTGAGAAGAGGGAGTCCAGAAATGTCAAAGTTTGAACAATTTTTATCATCAACATCAAAGACATTTTTTCCTTGCAAAGCCACTGACCAACTTTTATTTGTAGGATCGGTGATATAGAAAACTTATTTTGCTTGGTTTGCCATTATAAAAGGCTCATCACCAAAACTTCTATTATTTAAATCAACTAGTGTAAATCCTAACTGATCAACCTGAACGCCATTGTTGACATTGACCCACTTGCAATTGAAGATAGGCCATCTAAATTTAGTGTAGTCCACCTGCCAAATCTCTTTAATGACCCCATAATACGGCATGGCTGCCACTTTAGGTTTCTTATTTTTCGAACCATAAAAGTGCATAGATTTAGCCACTAACATAACACCACTATTCTGAACAATACTCTTATCATCTAGAGACTTTGTATAGAAGAAATACCCATTGATATCAAATGCTATCCAACTTATCACTTTAAGCCCAGGACCAAGCGCAAACCAATTAACTATGTAAGAAACACATTCCTCTTTCTCAACTTTTTCTTTAAACCAATGTATAAAAGTTTTATTATGCTCCCTAATCAACCTTTGCTCACTCATTCTCATTCTCATGTTTTCTTTCCTTACAAGTTCTTCATGAGCGGATATGTAATCTTGAACTTCATCAATGTTATTCAAGATGTGTAAGTGTACCTTTTTCATTTCATCAAGGTCCACACTCTTCACTGTAACCCCACGTTTACACCTTTCTTTTGACAAGTAATGCTGACAAAGTTCCATTGCTTCCTCCAAAAAAATATTTTTGAACAATGGATGCTTCTGGTCGGTTAGGATTCTTCACATACGCTTTTAAGATTTTCATGACTCTTTCAACGGCGTACATCCATCTTAAATAGACAGGGCCACATATTATAATCTCTCTTACTAAATGAATAATTAGATGTATCATGATATCAAAAAATGTAGGGAGAAAGAGTTTCTCAAGTTGACACAAGACAAGATATGCTTCGTGTTCCAATTCTTCTAATTTCTCAATCTTAAGGACTTTATTGCATATAGCATTGAAGAAGAAACAAAGTCTAGTCAAAATGTGTCTCAAATCATCTTCAAAGATGCCTCAAATTGCCATTGGAAGTAGTTGTTGCATTAAGACATGACAATCATGAGACTTTTGGCCCACTAGCTTTAAATCTTTCATTGACACAAGTTTTGCAAGATTTGATGCATATCCTGATGGCACTTTGATGTTGCGTAAACACTCACAAACACTTATTTTCTCCTCCTTGGATAGAGCATGAGCAGCTGGGGGATAGTAAGTCCTCTTACTGTCTGCCTTTGAATGTAAATCCTCTCGTATTCCCATTTCTTGCAAGTCTAATATTGCCTTCACACCATCTTTTGAGCTCCCCTATATGTTGAGAAGTGTTTCAACAATACTATCACACACATTTTTTTTTCCACATGCATGACATCAATGCAATGCCTCACATCAAGTTTTTTCTAGTATGGAAGATCAAAGAAGATTGATCTCTTCTTCGATATATTTTTTTCACCTCGACTCTTCAAAGCCTTGCCAAAAACAACATTGATGCTTTTTAACTTCTCATAAACTTGCTCTCCAGTCAATAGCTTCGGAGCATCTTCATGCTCTTGCCCACCATAGAAAGCTTTCTTTAATCTATGATATGGGTGGCCCTGTCTAAGAAATCTCCTATAACCTAGGTATATTGTTTTCCATCCATGTTGAAGTTGATAATAGCATGTCCCTTCTTCACAAATAGGACAAGCTTTATGCTCCTTAACAGTATACCTTGCCAAATTTCCATATGCAAGGAAGTCATTTATAGTACAAAAGATCATAGCCCACATTTTAAAGACCTCCTTTCAGTTTGCATAAAAAATATTTACACCTTCTTCCCACAACTCCTTCAAATCTTCTATCAAGGGTTTTAGGTGAACATCTACGTCATTTCCTAGTTGTTTTGGTCCTGGAATCAACATGGATAACATGATATATTTGCATTTCATGCATAGAAGAGGAGATAGGTTGTAGATTATCAAGTGAACAAGCCATGAACTATGTATGCTGCTAAGGCTATTATAAGGATTCATGCCATCCATAATGAGTGTAAGCCTAAGGTTCCTTGGCTCATTGCCAAACTCAGAAAACAATCCATCAATTTACTTCCATTGAGAAGAATTGGCTGGATGTCAAATCTTTCCATCACAAATCCTCTCATTTGCATGCCATGTCAATTTTTTTGCATCATTATCATTAGCAAAGAGGCGCTTAAACCTTGGTATAATTGGAATATACCATAACACCTTTGCAGGAGACTTTTTCAATTTATACCTTGGTGTCCCACATATCGGGAACTTCTCTAGCTCTTTAAACTCTTTTTTATACAATATATAATCATTAAGGTATGCATGTATCCTTTTATATTGCATGCCTAATGGACACAATATCTTCTTTGCGTCATAATAGCAATTTGGCAACACATTTTCTTTCGAAAGTATATCCTTCAACAACTCAAGGATTTCTATAAAACTTTTGTCACTCCATCCATGTCATGCTTTCAAGCTCACCAATCTCAACACTGCATTCAATAGTTGGTACTTTTCACACTGTGGGTATAGAGGCTTCTTTGCATCACTACACACATTATCATGTATCTGCTAAAAGGCCTCTTCTCCAACATCATGAATGATATCATCTATCCGATCATCCATATCTACATCATTATCATCAAAGGCTTATCCCATTTGTTGAGAAGTACTCAGCCCTTCCATTTCTTCACCATGCCATATACATACTCTATAACTCTTGCAAAACCCCTCACAAATTAAGTGTGTGTATATGTCATGAACACTTAGTTTCCTCTCATTCAAACATTCTACACAAGGACAATAAAACCTCCCACTATTATCACCAACATTTCTTATAGCAAACTTCAAAAAATGTTTCACCCCATTATCATATTCATCACTCGTTCGTTTAGCATCTATCCAACATGATCCATAATTGACTTCTTAAAGAATGAAAGAGTTAATATCAAATTCAACTTTAGAATCTATAAGAAAAATGATAGCATGATTTGCTTAATGCTTCCTTCACTCCCTCTTATATATAGAACCAACAAAGAAAATGTGTTGCCAATGGAAAAGAATACCTCCTCAAATACCACACCCTTCTTTTATTTATAAAGCCCTCACACACAAGCTCATAACCTCATCTATAAATCTTCATTTTGAAATTTTCTCCAAATAATACACTAATTACGGCATCATCATTAACACTTAATCTAAACACATCCACACACATATGCACAGAGTTTTGTAATTATCATTTCCAAATTTCCTTTATTCCTTTTCTTTTCTTTCTCCTTCAAATTCTGAGCTCATCTGTTCAGGAGCCTAATGGCAAAAATATGCCACCACTTGTGTGTGTGTGTGTGTGTGTTGATATCTAGGGATTGGGAAGCAAATTTTCCCAACAAAAATTCAAAATAAATTGTGTGGCAAAAATATACCACCACTTGTGTGTGTTTGTGTGTTGATATGTGGGGACTAGGAAGCAAATTTTGCCAACAAAAATTCAAAATAAATTGTGTGATCGTATTCAACAATAAGCCAAAAGTGGAAATGGTAGCGTGAAAAGCCAAAAGATTTGGCGTTGAAAATTGAAGCATCTGTGGCCACTTCACCTCACAGATTTAGAATTAAAATAGCTAATTTATTTTAATTATACTCTTTCCATTGTGTATTTTAACTGATCAAAATGACTCCTTGTTGGTTATTTTCATAAATATTGAGGGACGAGATTAAAAAATAAATTGAATTTGAAATAAATTACCTTAAGAGAAATGGTGCTTCAGCGGTGATTTGGCGTAAATGGCTCCTGTTTGATAGTGATGGTGCTGCAACAGGCTTCAGGAGTTGGTTTGGCGGTGCTTCAATGGACAGAAATCGATTGCATTGCAATGAACTCCCTCACCCACCTGGGGTTCTTGGTGGAAATCACGCTATGCGATGGGCTCCTAGTTCGAGTGTCAGCGCTGCAACAAGCTTCGGGAGCTAGTTTTGCGATGCTTCTATGAATGAAAATCGACCTTGGCTTCTTGATGGATGGAGATCGATGGTACCATGAGGCACTTGGTGGACGGAGTACAATGAATGGACTGGGCTATCAATGGATTGAGTTGGGGTTGAGGTCTTGAGGAGAAGAGGGCACAAATGAATGAAGATGCACAGAAGTGGGAGCGAGTGAGGGTAGCTAGGCACAAATTGATGAGATACAATTTTTTTAATATAACATCATGCGGTTTAGAATATTCACCTTCTAAATCACACCACATTGGTGTGGTTTAGATTTGTTATAACTGCACCCACATGGTGCGGTTTAGAATTGTTTACTTTTAAACCGCACCTCATAAGTGTGGTCTAAAATCTTTAAATTTTGAACTTTTATTTACAAAAATGCCACCGGTCATATTTTTTAAACCTTACCCTCTATGTGCGGTTTAAAAAAGATGTTTTAGATTAACATTTTTCTACTAGTGTTGATACAAAGTAATTGCACCAAAATAATGTAGTATAGTGAGTAACCTATTATTCTTCTCGATGAGTGGTTTATTGATTATCCTAGTCTAAATAGATTATCAAAAACATGTTGAACTTGGGTATGTTTTGGTTTATGGAAACTATAGTGCAATAACAAAACAGTGCAAGAAGTAAATCTTTTTGGTATTTTGGTTTAACAATAGAATGATTGAATTAAATCAAAGATATGAAGAGATAGACCCTTATTGATGGGAACTCAGCTGTTATTGCTCTCAAAATGATATGGAAGTTTATAACTCTCTAAGTCTAGATAAAAAAACCCCCCAAGCAATCACTTAGGTTAAATGCTTTAATTAATGAAAATTCACTTGGATCCAAGTTAATTAACACCTCTTAACACATTGTTAAAAACCACTTAGAGTGCAATTGAAAAGGTGATGCAAATGCTCCAATGATTGTAAATCAACAACCAAAGAATCCAAGCACATATATTAACTATCAATAATCATTGACAATTAATTGAGCACAATGGATTAATCACAACTGCAATGCATATATGTAATTCAGCATAAACACGTCATCCAATCCAAATACATAGTTTGATCACAAAATCACAAATATGTAATTAAGGTTTACATGGTGGTAGGAATTCCTAAATCTAGAAATAACCAACACAAGTTCAAACATAGATTAAGACTAAGAAAAACTTCCCTAATGTGTTTATGAGCTCAAGCTTTGTTCCCCCTCATCAAGAGACTAAGGATTTAGCTTCTCATTTTTTTCAAAACTGCAGCTACCACCACAGATATGTTCTGCCATGAGCGGAGTGGAAAAAGAGGATGAAAATATGCAGAAGGAGGTGATGGGAGTGGTTTAGATGGAGTGGAGTTGCAGAAAATGGTAGTGAAATGGAGGAAAATGGAAGATGAATGGATGGGAAAGTTGGGAGGTTGAGAGAGCAATGCTGGAGGCTCTGCTCTGCAAATTTACAGAATGGGAGATGTGTTTCTCACAGTTGCCCCTTCCTATATATGTAGTAGATGAATGACCTAATTCAAAATACATGGCTTCACTAAAATGTGCTTAGGTCATGACATTCTACTACAAAGTCGTAACTTGGAGTGTGTGAGGTCGTGCCTCGAAGATTTTTAGGTCGCAACTTGGTACTTCATTACTAATTTAGCTCCAAATACATTTCTCCTTCAACACACATCCAGGTCGTGACTTAATACCATAACATCACAACCTTATAAGGGCAGAGGCTCTGGAAACATTTTTGCTTTGATGAATTTGTGGCTCCATAAACTACATCCATATTCATTCTTTAAATCTCATCCAAATGCCTACAAGCAAAGCCACATGACTTCGTAAAAATTAAATGAATTAAAGATCAAGGCATTCACAGTTTGGATGAGATAAATGACCCAGTTTTACCCTTAAAATGAGGGTAAACGTGTTACCAAATACCATAAACTCTCAAGAAAACTATCTAAATATTGGGTTATATCACATATCAAATAATCAGTGTCGTTGGAAAGGGTTCCTACTAAGCTAAGCGACAAATAGGGGCAACTAGTCCCTATGAGATGGAACACAATCCACTTAAAAAGGTACCACTTCTAGTACATGCCTTACCTTTGTTTGAATTTGTCGAATGAGCTTGACTAACATTTTTATTAAGTCCCCTCAGGATGATGACATACGTCCCAAGATGCAATCCCTATGAACGACTGATGACTTGTGCTATAATGTCTAGGGTGCAATAGACCAATCTGGCCACCATCTCGCCATTATTATATCTTGCCTACATTTTTGGCTAACCTGGCAAGACATAAACCCTGCACATTAGACATGCATTTGAAGGATGCTACCCCACTTGCCAATGATGACAACAAGCTCTCACGATGAACACTTTGTCTAACGGGGTGACATGGCTAGACAAGATGCCAATCTGTTTGCTAACAAGGCTCATTAGATGCCAACTCCACTGACAACATCCTTATCGTTGAATGATGGTCTGAAGACCTCATTAGTCAACAAGCTTCTGTGCCACTTCAGACAACATCAGAAATAGGTCACCCTGACCTCTTACACTACTAGCCTAGACACCACCTATACATGCGAAGACAAGACAACCTTGCCTTGCTTCCATTTAGCAACCAGCTTTGACGCCCCATCCTTTCCATGTATACATGATCCATGACCTTAGCAAAATGATATCTACTAAGTCATTTAGCCTCAAGTTTGCTTTCCACAACTTAGGTTTTCATGCATATGGGGACTAAATAACTTCGTCACCTCCCCTTTTTGAAAACGGCTACAACGCCATGCTTTGTACAATCCAGGTCACCAACCTTACTTAATAAAACATTCATTTACATCTTACCTCTTACTACTAAGATAGTCACAAGAGCAATGACTTTGATGCTACACGTCTTATATGATACAACACTCCGTCTTAGATACACTCTTATGGGTCTACAGGGCTTCAACTATAATTACACATCAACCAGCCATACATTGCTAACTAACTAACGTGCTAAACTTGTACTTTTATCAAATGCATTAAGATCATCCCTAGCTACCCTACATCAACGACAACGACTACATGGTAGCCAGGTGACTGTGACATATCATTAGAGCAAAAACATAACGCTAAACATACAAAGTAAACAAGTAAGATAGCCTAGTACAGATCTTGAATGAAATTTCAGAAAGGTCACAATAGACCTATCAATATCCCAAGATCCATTTGGGGCCACAAATCCAAATTGAAAATTCATAAGGCCATAATCGACAGGAAAAATGCCTCGCAAAGGTAGCAACTTTAAGTTGCAGGCTCCCCTACCTTAGCCATGTCCACATCATCTCTCGAAGCAAGGGTTGCTACCATCGACTCTTTTACACGACCCTCTGGAGCCATTACCTTACCTCCAGCTCCACCCTCAGCTGCACCTGTAGCTTGGTTAATGTCGGTTCCAATGGCCTCATCCTTTGCCTCGACCAAATCCAACTCAAAGGTGTGCCCACAATTGGCCTCACAGGTAGTGATGGTTTCGGTGAGATCCTAGTGGGACGGCAGACCAACTTGGTGCTCGCATAAAGCCTACACCCTAGTGTGCATATAGGCCTCCATCTTTGCTACCATGATATCCTCCTTCAGGACCTCGTTCTCCTCTTTCAACATATGGATATCAAGGGCTAATTGGTTGACTCACTCGTTGAGCTCCTTGACTTCAGTCCTTGCCTCACCCACCTGGTGCTATGTCATCCTCATGGCCTCACCTTGGGAATGCACAAGGTCAAACAAGTGCTTGATCTTTGCGTCCTTAGCTTCCACTCGGTAAGAAGGTTGTCCTTTTCCTCCTCCACCTTGGCCAGACAGTCCACCTCAAGGGCAAGCAAATAATTACTCATGAGACTCTATGACACATTACAGACAATCAGTAAAAGGAATCAAACCAATATAATCACATTCTAGGACAAGATGTACTTGTATCAACTAGGATAAGGAGGTGACACCTGCCTTCTCACAGCCAACCACGGACATGACCTCCCGGTCTTTCTCAAACAGTAGGGGCTAGAGAATGGGGACCACGTAGGACTCGTCAAGGAATATGGACGTGTCCGAGGGTAGCTCCATGGTGATGAATGTGTTGTCCTCAGCATCATCCACCCTCCTTTTTGAGGGCTCAGCCGATGGTATGGCCACAATTTGCCCTTTTTGTTGGTAGATGTAGAAGGGGAGGCATGAACAAGTGACCTCCCTGACATAGGGGTGGACGCTGACAGATTAATGACATAGCCAGAAGCAACAATGGCAATGGACATGATGGGGTTAGCAAGAGTGCCTTTCATCCTTGATTTGGCTTCCATGGGACACAGGTGAGCCTTGATATCCTTAGCCTAAAGTGGAACTGTAACTCTAGCTTTATGAGGTGAAGTTTTGCCCCTCACATTGACTCAGACTACCGACATCACCATACCATGTTAGCCCCAAATAACACCAAAAAGAGGGTACTTAGAGATGTGTCCTTACCATGAGGGGTCTTAGTAAGGTCAAGGAGGAGGTGAATCTCTATCTTGTTGTCTGGCACCAGGAGTAACTACAGACAAACAAAACAAGGCAATGTCACAAGCAAAACAAGGAGACGGAGCATTTAGACATGAAGTGAAAGCTTACCATCAATATTCCAAGATGATTGGAAAGGCATACCCTCCTTGACCAAGTGTTCGGTCCACATAAAGACCCAACGGTCTCCCCAGCCTTTGTCATTTATTTGGTCCCCTAAGATCAGAGGTGAAGATCTAGAACAGGGGTTTAGATGAAGAACCTAGCCTTCTTCTTGGTTGGCACGTAGGATTGCAGTAGGTCATTCACGCTGAATGACAACCTATTCTTTCGACCGAATGCCTCCAACAACATGGCTATCCACCATATGTAGGGTATCCATTGGGCAGGAGCCAAGTTTAATTAGCGACACAAAGTGTACATCAATAGGGGTAGGGGGATACATGAACCATAATGGAAAACTTCAACAAAAAGACTAGCCTATCCAGGGACAGGTGTACTTGTGGCCTCTCCAGGCTCGAGAACCCTAATCTCTGCTGTGGGTGACATTGCAAAGTTGTGATGCAAGTCAGCCAGTTCCCTCTTGGACAAGCAAGACTGAGAGGGAGCAGCTTGGGCAGTGTTGCAACACTTCTTCCTCCTCAAAGCCATGGCTTAGAGAAGGAGTGGATGAACTATTAGCCGCAGCACTAGACTTGGTGGCCCCCAAGACACTCCTCATGAATGCGTCAGAATTAGAAGGAGAACCTAACATGATTATAGGGAAACAACTCAAGAAACTTGAAGAAAAGAAGAAACACACGAATGAGAGTCAAGGGGGTGAAGGTGGAAGATACGAAATGCAAGAAGGCAAGAAAGTGTACGAATACAACCCGGAATCTTGAAAGTAGGAATGCACCGAACTGTTAGCACCACAACAAGAAGTGTAACTGCTTACAAAGAAAACACTAGCAAAGAGCATAGGAAGTTGAAGAAAGAGGGAAAGTGAAGAGTCAAAAGACGAAAAATAGAAAACAAAGGGGTAGGAGCTATGGGAAAGACACCTTCTTGCCAACAATCGTTATGCCTCATCATTACACCCTCGAAGAATGTGCATGTCCAATGGTTTGAACCCAACCGTTAGATCTAAGAACTATGACACTCGGGATGATGACATGTCACATATGAAAACCAACTGTCACTTACACCTATCCTGAGCAAAGTGACAGCTTGCTTTATACTCTTCCCCGTCTATGTGCCATGGATAGGAAGAGTGAGGAGTTATTGTGTGCCCAAAAAGTGACCTGGGTTGAGTCAAACTAAAGCCCAACGGAGAAGACTAGCTTAAGACGTAGTCCACCAAGGGTCCCAATGGTCTAGCACCCTGACAACACGTGAAACATTACCTAGGGCTTGTGTTTGTAGCTAGCTGCCCCCGAATGTTAGACCAAGCAGTTTAGATCCAAAGATTTAGCGACCACTATCCTACGATTCTCGAAGGTCGTTGGACACAACCAATGAGCAACCACAACCAGCAACCATCTATTTATTTTCACTGTGTTTTTCATTGAAGGGGATCTAAGCCTTATGTATTGGAGATCCCTCTTCTGCTTTTCTCTCATCAGACGCACTGAATACGCATTCACCCTCTCCCTGATCTCTCCAACTCTCCTTTGCTACCAAGCCTATTTTACTTATATAAGATCACATTAATACAATCTACTTTTCCCTATTATATACTACTCCTCTTACACCGATTGCAATAGTTCAATTTTTATCGTTTTCATGCTGTTGGTGGCCCAATTTTCTTTAATCCTATTTATTTGAACAATTCACTAAAATTCGCACAAACAAGTGTCAACCTAGCATTATTAAGTGTGGGTACTATGTTGATCACTACATGTATGAGATTGTGACAACTAGGGTTAATATTGTTCTTAATGAGGTAAGTGACACCAAACATGACACCAAACAGATTCATTAATATTCATCACAAGTTTAGCTATATTTTCTCTATAACTTATTTTCTTCAAATTAACTTGCATACTTTTGAATACTCCACTCCATATACAAGCTGACAAATTGATGAAATACGCAACCATTTATCCCTTATGTTAATAAATGAAGCAGAGTGGTAGTAGAGTATGTTGTACATATAGTTTTCATATTGCAATATTTGTATATTTTGTAGGGATTGTTCATTTATTG
>QFDD01114605.1:0-28442 GCA_006871305.1 Vachellia collinsii
TAATCAAATTTATAAAGAAAAATAACAAATTGAACAGGGTTAAAATGGTTTGAAATTATGGAGTTAACGTGGAATGCCATCTCACTTCGATACTGGGAGGAACCAGTGGCCTCTTCCCTTTCAGTTCTCGAGTTAAGAAGTCCAGTTTCTTTTCTTCATCCCATTCACTGTAAGTTCCCATATCCAAATATTGGGTAATTGCATCAAGTGTCTCAGCATGCCTACCAGATTCCTGTCATATTCCTTGTTTTTAAGTATACAACTGATCTTCCAAGAATTAATAAGACACCAATATAAATCAGACCTGACGCAAGTCAAGCTTCATCAACATCATTCCAAAGGTAGCAACTCTTCGGATCAGGTCAGCAAGTCGACCATCAGCTAACACCCCAGATCCACACGATTGCTGCACAAATTAAAAGTTAACACTGAATAACTATAGACAACCTTATAGTAGAGGGGAAACAAAAAAGAAGGGGCGAGAGAGAGCACCAGAGATTCATAACAGAGGAGCAAAGGCTCCAAAATTTGGTCAGTTGTTTCATAGTAAGTTGAAGGATCATAATCACATGGATTATCCTCAAGAAGAAGCTCCAACCGTCTACGACTTTTTAGAAGCTGAACACATGGGACAGAATATAGATGCAATTACAATTTTAAGAAAGAGTGATCGTTCTCAACTACCAATGAAAATTACAACTCAGAAAATCTGTGTTTCATAATATTCAGAAATGAATTAATATCAGAGGCACATCTATGACAAGTTGTACTAATCAAGATTACTTTGACAAGTTGTACGAATCAAGATTACTTTTTCCAATCATAAAGCATGAGTGCGAGTGTTTATTCCATGAATCCACAATATGTGACGGGCAAACATAAATTTGCCGGACCATAGAGATACCAAAATAAATGGAGTTATCCATACATGTTGTTCTCCTTCTGAAAGAGTTTTACCAAAGAAATAAGCCCCTAATAATGCATATATATTAATTCTTTGACAACAAAAAACCATTGCTTTGAACCCCGTTATTCAATGACAACAAAAGAGCCTGAACCCACTAGGCGGAGTTGGCTATATGGAACATTGTGCTCTATCAAAGATGTGATCTTTAGAAAGATTATTAACTAAAAGATCTCTTTTTATAAGTGCACTTCGGTCTTCCTCTTAAATATATATTAACTCCATCAAATTAGGGCTCCAAAAAAGGATATTATAAAATGTCAATTACAAAACTTCTCATTAAAACATATATTCCCAAATGCTTTTTCCCAAGTCATGTTGATGCATTCCCTTCCGATCCTCAAATTGTAAAAAGAAAAAGAAAAGAAAAACTAACACATGCACGGATAAATATAAGAGGCAAGACAGCATATTGTTCATTTATTTCATCACTATGTCACACTAATTCATCTTCTAAACAGTTTTGTTCCTGCCACTTTTCATTTCAATTGCCAGCATTTCCTTGCACCCAACAAGAACATAAATTTTAAGCAAAATCACTCATTTCATTGTCAAACTAGTGCCTCCTACTGCAATTCATTTAAAGTCATCATAGATAGTATGAAAAGGCAGGAACTATAACAAGCATAAACCAGGTCCAAGAAACCAGCAGCACAGTTTATGTTGAACAAACACCAAACACCGAATATCAGCTTCAATAGTCAAATTTGAAGTGCTTACTGATGAAGTAAAACAACCAATTACCTTATCTTTTACATTCCCTAGGACAACCCTGTAAGGAGCAATTCCAGGAAGCTGAGGGAGCTTTGGCTCCAAAAGCTTCTGAAAATTGGACCTTCCTATTTGCGAGTCAGCATAAAATTTCCTTGGAGTATGTGGTTGACCAGAGCGTAGATTTGTAGGCACTTGAGAATGGCTCATATTTTCTGAACTTGTTGGTGATGCATGACTGTTATGATTGTCACTCTTGAATGTTGTTGAACTAGAAGAAATATTACCATCCTATGATGAAAAATACACAGGTTATCTAGGATTACTATGCTGAATTATTTTTCTGGACCGGTAATGCAATTGTAAAAACAGAAACCCCGAAATTCTACCTCCTGATTCAGTGGCACATAATCTTTCCCCGGAATATCCAGCCTAGGATACTGAGATTCACCATTTTCTACACGGAGATATGCAAAAACTGAATCATTAACCTTAGATATACCAACATTGATTAACCCTGGGGATTAGGACAGGGGATGGGGGAGGGCATTAGTTAGTCTTTATACGGAAATCCGGTATTAGTTTGTTATATCCCATATATCAGCATCAATTAATTAGTCTGATTCCTCTAGCAGGGGGGGGGATCGATCAAGAAGTTTCAGGTACAATGATGTGTACCAGCACAAGAGGGTAAATGAGCTTTAGCTGGAAGTTGTGTTGGAAATGGAGCTTGTTGACCATGATATTTGAATTGACTTCTATCTGTAGATTGATTCCAATCCTCATGGAGATCCCCAGAGAGAGCTTCTGGAAATGTAGAAGCGACATCAACCCTTAGAATCAGAAGCAGATCAAAAGTATCAAACATATGTTTAAGAATGTAAAGGACAACCCTTGATCTAGATGAACAGTTCATAAATGTGTATGCAGCTGATTATGTGAAGACACAGAAGGTGCTTAAACAAAACTTATTCAGAAGACATGCATATACTCCCCAATGCATAACCACCAAACATCATAACGAAATTACAGTTTATGCCACACTGACATATTTTACACACCCTGGCAGTTGTTTGAGAAAACTTTCATACAAACCATGCAAGCAGATCTCAAACCTTTACCGATCATATAATGAAATAAATATTGGATCACCGAGTTGGACTCAATATTTGAGACAGTAAATTGCACGTTAAGGTTAAAAGATTGACTTCTAAAAGGGTCGGAATTACTCCCATGACCAAAACAAGTAAATATATGGCAGAATATCATTCATTAAATCATCAGACATTAAGAATTGAGAAAATTCGGTAACAAAACTTTTCTCACCTTTTGTGTATGCTTGCCTCTGTCCTATTCTCATTCCTAATGTCCATAAATTAGTTGTTATAAAGAACATGCAATGACGTTAACTAAAAACAATTAGGCTTTGAGGAGAGCAGCTTCATATGATAATCTAACAAATCAGATTATCAAGGTTTAACTGCAATAATTTTATGAATTCAAATCTTCTTGAGAACAAACAGTCCTCATTGGTCACATTAGAGATATCAAAGATGAAGCTGTGTCTCAAAACCATTATTATTGAAAAGGATATCGTCATATATAAAATTTTAACATACAAACCTTCTTCCAGAATTTGATGTGCCAGCATTATCAAATTATCACTGCACCGATTCATAGACAGCTCAAATCTAAGGTTGTCAACTTCACGAAAATAGAGGTCAATCACCATCCATTTTGATAAAAGCGTAACATCTTTTGTGACCTGAAGGAAAGTGAATAACCAATTTAAATCATTACACCAATAAAATTCACAGAATTCAGAAAGATCTACGCACTGCAATGCAGAAAATTATTGTGTGTCAATTATAGAGTTCAAAAAATTGGTCAGAGAAGTAAATTCTGACACCATTCTGAGCAAACAATCCATAAGTGGAAAGATAGTGGCTAAAATATAACTCGCATTTTTATTGAACATTAAACCTTTTTTTTCCCTGGACGACAAATGCAATGGAATGTTCTAACTGTCAACTGTAATTACAAAGTCAACTCTGCTCACTAGGAAAACTTCTCAACCAATGGAAAAACACTCCTATAGCTGTTGGAAGACAAAATCAGGTAACACAGTAAACATGAAGAGTTGAACAGACATTAAAATTACAATTAAAAAAAAAACCTTTGCTGTCACGTTTGGGTTTCCATCTCTATCACCCCCCATCCAAGATCCAAACTTTATAGGAGTACAAGTTAACGGGAGTGGTTTTCCCGTATGCTGCAATACACAACAGAATTTATAGAAAATTTTATAGCGGAAGAAAAGTGGGAAAAAATTAAATAAATTACTTGTGAAAAGAATCTACAAGTTGATTAACACAAAATGAAGATGCTATACCTTCTTTAAAGCATTGCTGACTCGACGTAAATAATGAGGGACGGCTTTCCATAGTGACTGCTCCACAATATTCAAACCTGGGAAAATTGAAAATATATGAGAAACCATTATGTTTGTTACAATGAATCTAGTCATAAGAGCTGATATATCTATTATGCAGTTTACCAGCTCTAGCCTCATCAACTGGTGTGGGTTTTTCACGCCTAAGCTCATCTGTCTGCCATATTGAAGTTATCTCTCTCACCTACCAAAGCCATAATGATTTATAAGAACAAAAAAAGCTACAACTAGTATTTATACTATTCATTTCACCTTTAGAGAGATTATCTCCTACCCTCACACACCACAGTGACTTTCTATAGAGTGAAAATACTGTTCAAGAACCCTTACCAGATCTTCAATGACCATTTCTCGATCTTCAAAACTAAGATCAGATCGATCATTAAGATCCAAAAGATGCTGCATGGAAAGAAAAGAATTAGGATACAGACCAAAAATTTTATATCATACATGAGATTTAAAGTTCAAGCCTTCAGTAATTTCATTAAGGCCAGACTAAGAAAAACTCACAGCAATTCTAATGTGTTTGTATTGTAAAGTACGGCGATTGATTTGTGTGGGATGGGCTGTAAGAACAATTTCAACCTCCTGTAGCAAAAAAAATTTAAAAAAAAACTTAGAAAAATACAATAAACTGAACACTAAATGGATCACTATCCTGCAAATCTAAAACTCAGGGAGTCAGATCAGACCTGCTTGCAGACTGTGTTATAAAGTTCATCTGGGGAAACTCCACTCTGCAACAGCTGATTAAAGGTGTCATCACAAGATTTTGATAAATAAGCCACATCCCGTCCTTTACGAACCCTGCACAGACAAAATTCCTATAAGAAATAGGCCTTCCTTGTCAATAAAAATTTATTGGGACAATATCTTCACTAGGGACAACTATGTTATTCGTCTTCATGTTCTGAACTAAAAATGATTTTACAGTTTCAAAAGGAAAGAAACAGAGGAATTATGAAGTGAGCATAAGAAAAGAACATTATATGGTGGCCCAATGACCTGTGATGGGTTTCAGCTATGCCCGTCAAAGTAAGATAATGACTAAAGGCACGAGCAAGAGTGAGGGCTTCTTCTAACGTCATCTCCGATAGCTCTGAAGCCAACTGCTTCTCGACCAGCTCGGCCATGTCCTCAATCCCTGCCTGCCTCATATTACAAGCACTCTGTACAAAGAAACTTCACATTATAGCTAGTTGCAACTCGCTGGCGAGAAGTATAGAGAAATTTAACTATAATTTCACATCTCTAAAAGGATTATATTATATACAGATTTCTCGATTAAGGACTACAGAAGTAAACAAAGTCAACTCTTTCCTTATGCATTATTTTAGGCATCAGTTGAGCTTTTCTTTATACGAGAACTCTCATGCAACAACATGGAAATTCATTTCCTACTCAAACTTGCTTCTTCTTAGTCCACTTTCATAGCAACCAAAAGGAGGCGCCACGAAACAGCGTCAAAGAAAACCCATCAGAACAAAGAGACGAAATTACCAAACAAATGCTAAAATCATACTATAAATAGACAATATGTAAGGCCAAGGAAGTAGAAAAGAGGGCAAGAGGGAAAACCTGAGCCAGAACTCGGATTTTTTCCAGTTTCTCCATGAACGTACTTCCAACTTCTCGTTGTAAGACGTCGTTGAGCATATTGCCGAGCAATCTACAGTCATCGTCAAAGCTTTGAAACGAGATTTCCTCCGCTATATCGTCTGTGTTATCGGCCATTGCCGCTCAGCACACCAAAACGCCAGTCCAAAGCTAGACCCACGAAAGGAGGAGGAAGGAAAAGAAAGAAACAGGGATGCGAGTTAGTGGAGAGTGGAGACTACACACAGTCACACAGAGAGGGGGGAAGAGAGGACACTGTGGGGCCGATATCTGCCGCAGAAAGGTGCCAAGAAACAAACAAGTGGCAGAGAGAGAAAGAGAGAGAAGGGACCTTTGGCCAAAGCTGCGTGTGATTATGTGATGTGAGACTAATAAAGAGGAGGAGGAGGAGGAAGACGACGACGAGACCATTGACAAAAAGCCATCACCTTCACAGCCACCCCAACAATGTACAAAAGATATATGATCTTCACAGCGTAGCCATTAGCCACCACAAGTTACGGGCCTTACATTTTACAAGTTTCAAAGCAATTTCATGACGTCTTCTTTCCTACTTTTACACGCCAACAGTCTAACAGTTTTTTCTTCCTCTTTGCCACCTGCCTCCGGCTAGCTATCACCATCCCAGATGAGAGTGTGGATATTGAAATTTTTGTTTGGTAATACATTTTTTAAAAAACAAATTAAAGTATATCTCTGATCAATGACCTCTGGTGCAAACATTGAGGCCTGGCGTGGCATTAAACTATTAGCCTGTCATGTCACCCCAATAAAAACCATTAGCCTGTAAGGTTCTTTGCTTTATCAGGTGTTAACAATATGAGTACTATTATTACAATTTGCATTTATATAAATGGATTAATATCATTACTGTTGGCCCTCACAGTTTACATTAGATAGTAGTTTCATATAGTTAATTTTGATCCATATAATCTCATATAGATTTGGTTTGAGTTTAAAGTTAAGAGATGAAAAACAAAACTCTTTAAAAATATAAAGACCATTCATTTGTTAGCCAATAAAATAAATAAATAAAAATCATTCGTTAAACTCATAAGTTATAAATTCTACAACTAACGATTTAAAACTAACCAGAATTCAATCAAATTATGCAAGTTAACATGAATATTAACCTTTTATATATATATATATATCTTGATATTTTCTTTATCCTTATATATATATATATATCATAAGGAATAAAGGTGCAAATTAAGTAATCAAATCATTGATCAGGAACACTCAACATTATTAACTTTTTAAGGATGTAAATTTAGCAATAATCAATTAATAAAGTAATAAATTTAGCAACGGTATTAACCATGCCTAACTTTCGTTTGCATCCTAGGCCCCTCGAATGTTCCAGCTGGCATATTTTACTATTTTTAGGGTATATGGCTTTGTTTTAGAATTATTTAACTAATCAAAATTACAATTTTTTGCATGATTTCTTTTATGAAAGTTGCTCTAAATAATTTTATCTTTCTAATAGTAATCAAAATTATTCATTTTTTCTCGATTTTTTCCTTTCTTTTATTTGTGTACAATACACACATTATCTATAGATGGTGAACTCACAACTCCATACTTAGAAAATAGCTAAAGGAGTGTTTAGTGCATGTTAATTGTAGTATTATTGGTAGTAGTGTCAAAAATAAAAGGAGATTTCCCTTTTCAGGTGAAAATCACAGGTTATTGGTGAATTTGTGTGGGTTGGGTGAGGTGGTGTTTGCCATTTTTTTTTTTTTTTTGTGATTTGAAAAAGGAGATTTTTACAGCAATTTATTGCACTCATGAGTCATAACCACTCACCAATAAAGAACCAACTGTGATGCACTCACTGATCGAAAAGGCAGGATGCTCCAATAAATTCCCTTGTGAGCTTACCATGTTGGCAACCAAATTATTTTCATACAAATTATGATAAAACTCTTTCATATATTTACCTCAAATGGTGTGAAATCATTTTTCAAAAGCTATTCCCAAACATATCAATCTATCATACATATGGCGGTCAAAAAAATTTTAAAAAAAAGTTAAATAACCTACTTTATATTATATATATTATAATATTTATATATATAATTAAGTTATATTATTATATCAATTAATAGGTAAGATAAATTAATTTTAAAAAATAATAAATATATCAATTTATTTAACTCTTTTAATTTTTTTTTAAAATATCAACTATTATATGAAGAAATGAACGTACTACTTTATTATATACAAAATGAGAAAATTAATAAACAATTACTGTGCTCATAACTATCTCTTTGTCTCTATATATACTCTGTGATCCGGTTGACTTTGATTTTCTTTATATCCATAAAGCAGACTTGAGGTGGCATGTTGAGAGCACTAACGAATATGAAAACCAATAATCAAGGAAGCTATCATTGAACAAATAATGATCAAGGAAGCTATAAACACCTCATATAAAAAACAAGAAAAAATGCTACTATGATTTTATAAAAAAAGAAGAAGAAGGTGAAATTAGATAGATTTACATATTAATTCTTTACAGATTTCAAGGCCTACCCAAAAAAAAAAAATCTACTTTTGTTTTGCTATCAAATAATTCAAGAGAAGAGAGAGAGACTGATTTTTGCTATCAAATTTATTAAGGAAAATAAAACCATCTAATGATATTTTATATTTACTTCATCTGATTTTAAATATAAAATATTGTTTGTAGTATGATTTATACTATAAATACAGTTGAATCTCTAGTTGATTGTTGGCAAAAAAAAAATCCCTGGTTGATTGATAACTATTAATATATATATCTATGCTTCTCCAAAGGACAATTAAATTAGCAATAATTAAATTGGGGAAAAGAAAACGGTTGTCAAATAAAAGAATCGTAAATGAAGATTGAAGAAACTGATGGAAAGTAACACCGAAAAAGATTTTTTTTTGTTTCAAATTTTTGGTGATGGATTTGATAATTACTGTATTTAATTTCAAAATTCATAAGAATAAAGTTGAATGACTCAGTTAGGGATGGGCACTTGGGGGAACATGGGGAGGGAGATATTTCAATAAGCTTTTGTTTCGTTTGAAAGGAAAAGACAAAGAATATCATAACAATACTCACTGTTTCAGCCATATTTACTATTTTTATCCAATAGATTTCAAATTATCACAATCCCAATAGATTTCACATTATCACAATCCCAGACAAATCTCACATCTTATTGATTATTAGTGTTTCTAGATTATTTTAAAAATGATTTAATTCATTTTAAAATTAAGAAAATAATTCCCTCCAGCAAAATACCATGTTACTCCCATAATCCCATCTGTTTTTCAAAAAAAAAATGGAGGAATAATCATTTTATAATAATTATTATTTAACAATATCATTTTTTAAAAGAATAATTCACCCAAGTTGTGAATCAAATTTCTATTTGATTTAATACCCAAAAAACATAAAATAATTTTCTATTTGATTATAGCAAGCTGATTTTTTTTATTGATTTATTAACGTTCAATTCAATTGTGAATCAACATATCAGCATACTATCTTCCATCATAAATAGACTAGAAAAGAGGTTTTATATTTAGAATTTGAAGGAGTATAAAATAAAATTTAAATTATGGTTAATGTGCATTCACTATACTAAAATATTTTATTTGGTGCATCTAATATCCTAAAGTTTTTTATAGTGCATCCAGAACTCTAGGATATTTTTCAAGTGCATTCAACATCGTAAATTATTTTTTCTAGAGCATTCAACATTTTGAAATATGTTTTGCTAGTGCATCCAGTATTTTAAACTATTTTTTTCAGTGCTGGATGCACCAAGTCAATAACAATACTTTAGAATGCTAAATGAATCTAAAAAATAATTCATTGTATTGAATGAACCACAAAATATTTTAGAGTACTAGATAGACTTAAAATTATATTTTAAGATGTTGGGTGCAACTTAACCCGTTAAATTTAAAGTAAGACAAAAATTCCTAATAGTCACGGTCAATTTCATGTCTCATTACGTGGAAATGGATTAATTTTGTATTTTTTGATAATAACAATTAGGGGGTGAGCAAACCACTAACTTTTTCCCCCTAAAATAAAATCATCATCATTGGAGGGATGAAAAGTTGTAATGACTATGAATGGTGGTGGTTTCTATTAAGATTTTCTTTTATGCAACATTAATAATTATATGACCAATTTTCTTTTAAGTAGCATTAATAAATAATTATATGAACAATAATACAGCCATGGAAGATAAAGATCGGTTCCTTTGAGCATATCCTTTAAGGATCGGGGCCATATAGCTTTCATTAGATCTACATCCCCACCTTTCATTTTCTAACTTCAAATCTTCACGTCTACATAGTCCGTACTTTGATATTCATTTTCAATTTGTAGAGTTTATAAGTTTCTTAGGCATCTATTTACTTTGAAGGAGAATAATTGAAAATGTTGAAGTGATTTGGATATGTATAAAAAAAATGGTATTGAATGTACCACTTAGATCAAAAAATATTGAATCATTTAAAAACGAATAGAGAAAAACAAAAAAAAAAACAATTCAATGAAGTTATTAAACATTTCTTTTAGTCAATAATTTATCCGGAATTTTCCGGAATTTTTTTTTTAAACACAGATATCTCCATATTTTAAAGTAAAGTGAAATAAGGTTTGTTGTTACAAGTTTTTTGAAAAAAAAAAAAAACAATGAAATCCCTCTACGATCAAAACAAAATATAAAGCTACACAAGGAAGATTTATGTATTTTGGTAGCAATTATAAAATCATGCCAATAGGTAAGAAAATAAGAAAACCAAAAAGAAAAGCCATCCCAGACGAGCCGATCTTTTTAATGAGAAAACACATTTATCCGTTTTTCAAAGTAACCCTCCTGCGGCATACAAGCGAAAACTCCGATGGAACGCTCGCTTTCTCTCGCTCTCTCCTCCAAAGAAGACTCGCCGCCGCACCCTGAAGATAACCGATCAACTAAGAAAGTGAAAATAAGATCATCTTATGGTGATCCAGATGCTAACATGCAGCTCGTTGAGCCTCCTCCCGTTATGGAGGAAGTCACGGATATGGATGACGATGTGTTACCCTCCCACTCAACTGATGAAACTCCGCTGCAACAACCGATCTCCTTCCGGGATAAGCTATTGAACAGGGACAAACAACCAAAAGTAGTAAAAGACTTCTTACTTGAGGAGAGCGACATCCTCATTAATCGGAAGGGAGTTTTTCCTTCAATCAGATTTTCCTCTCGAGTTCACAGACTTCTAGAAGAAAGTATGAAGTATGCTGTGGTTCTTAAGTTGTTGGGGAGGCCTATTGGGTATAACAGACTCAGGGACCACTTAACAAGACTGTGGAAATTCTCCAGCCCTTTTAGACTTACCGACCTCAAAGGTGGCTACTTCATTGTTGTTCTCTCCAACGAAGAGGACTATCAAGCTGTCCTCACAGGGGGCGCATGGATGATTACAGGACACTATCTTACTGTGCATCCATGGTCACCGGAATTCTCACCCCTCAACCACTCTGTTTCTCAGGTGGTGGCATGGGTTCGCATACCGGGTTTACCCACAAAATGTTACAAGAAAAACATAATCCGAGCTATTAGAAAGGTGCTAGGAACAGTCATACGAGTGGACTACAATACAGATTCAGGTGAAAGAGGGAAGTTTGCAAGGATGGCTATCATTCTCAACCTCTCCTGCCCGTTAACGTCAAAAATCACTGTTGATGGCAAAGCGCTTCTCATAGAATACGAAGGATTACCCACCATTTGCTATCACTGTGGCAGATATGGACACCTTTCTGAATCATGCCTCATGAAGCAGGAAAGGGATGGAATAACAAACCAGACAGAGTCAACGCCGACAGCAACGGCTGAGGAGGTGGCGCGTGGACCAAGCGCCGATGGGGTTGATGAGTATAACCCGTACAGTACATGGATGATAGCACCACGCTTAGGCAGAAGATTCCAACGAGACCAAAGGCGTGCCACAAAACCCAATTACCTTAAAACTGCTATGAGTGGTACGAGGTATGATTTGCTAAGGGAAAATGATGTTATTCTGGAGAAAGAAAACCTGTGCCCCAATGGCGTGCATGGCGAAAATGTCAACGTGAATCTTCCCATGCAAACCCCTGTAGATCCCCCTGTCCGACCTATGCCCCCCAAAATGACCAAGCCTCCGAAAGAAACAAAATCAAAGCCTACAGCCAGTACAAAGAACCAGAAAAAGACAACCCAAGATACCCAAAAAGAAACTCTCTTCACCAATAAAGCTTACAAATCTGCCACCTCGAGCTCCATACTTGACCCCGCCTGCCACACTGTGGTGAACATACCCCACCCCAAAAGCACCAAGAACCCCCAAAGCTTCCATCAGCCCACAACAACAAAGGCCAACACGAGATCAACCAATCAAGTCAGCCCAATGCAAACCAAACAAGCCAAACCACCAGACCGGTCTACACAATCACCAGGAGTCAAGATTCATACAAACCTGACCTTCGCTAACACAAAGCCAAAGCCCAAAGAAACCCAACCCTCCCTAGCAGACGAGGTCATTACAACAATCACCAAAGCCCTTAATGACCAGTGCCCCGAGCATGACAATGCACTCTCAGATGATTCCTTTAGCGATGACGACAGCAGCAGCCATGGCCATTCCGCCATGGAAAATTAGCTCTGGTTTTATGCAAGCCCTCGTCTGGAACTACCAAGGGGCAGCAAAAAATAAGTTTGTCTCTGTACTTCGCTCTTTCAAGTCAGAGCACAAACCTCAAGTCATTGTTCTTGTGGAACCGCGAATCTCTGGAGCTACTGCAGACCGTATTATCCGTAGGATTGGGGTGCTTCATTCTCATAGAGTAGAAGCCTCTGGATTCTCTGGTGGGATATGGTTAATGTGGAACGACCAGGTACAAATTGAAGTCCTCTCTTCTAATTGGCAATTTATTCACACGCGGGTCAAAACCATAGGTGATGGCAAATGTTTTTTATTCACTGCAATCTATGGTAGCCCCGATCCCACTATCAGAAACCAGTTGTGGTCGGAGCTCCGCTTAATATCCCTCACAAACCAAGAACCTTAGGCCTAGATTGGTGACTTTAATGCTGTTTTGTCTTATAATGAAAGGAGATCTAGCACCAACAACTTTAGGAGTGGTTGCCCAGGTTTCAAAGCTTTTGTTAATGATTGTCGCCTCATATACTTGGGATTTTCAGGTCCTCGCTTCACATGGAGGAGAGGTCTTTCTTTAGCAAGATTAGATAAATTGCTAGTCAATGATTATTGGACCCACTTCCATCCTAACACCTCTATTCCTCATCTACCTCGGATTCAATCTGATCACCGACCTCTGAAAATGTCAGTGAACCAAGCAGCTTTAAACTTCAATGGACCACCTCCTTTTCGTTTCTTGGCAGCATGGTTAACTCACCCTCAGTTTTGTGACTTGGTTAAGAGGAACTGGGATTTGACGAAAAGCCTATCTAATAACATGAAACATTTTGCAAACATAGCAACCGCCTGGAATAGAGATGTTTTTGGGCAAATTGGTGTACAAAAGAGAAAGATAGGATCCCAATTATTGAAAGTGCAGAATGCTCTGGATCACTAGCCCCTTTCGCCTCGACTCAACTCTATAGAAGGAAATCTTAGAGGAGAGTACGAACAAATATGTATACGTGAAGAATTGCTATGGATTCAAAAATCACATGCAGAATGGATCAACCTTGGAGACAGGAATACTAGCTACTATCATACTAAAGCAAAAATTAGAAGAGCAAGGAACAAGATATCAGCACTTAAAGATGCTAACAACGGTTGGGTAACTGATGATAACATCCTACATACCATGATCCGTGGATTCTTTCAAAATCTCTACTCCAACCCTGATCAAGGTAATCAATACGAGCACTGAGGTATGTTTTCCCTAATCTCTCCTCTGTCCATTGATCTTTTGAACACTGATGTCTCTTGTGAGGAAGTGAAAAAAGCTCTATTTGACATAAAACCTCTCAAAGCTCTTAGGCCCGATGGACTACATGCTCTCTTCTTCCAAAGTCAGTGGGAGATCGTCAAACATTCGCTAGTCAATATGGTTCGTGATCTCTTTAATGGGGGAAGACTTGATGCTTCACTTAATAGCACCCTAATTGCCCTAATCCCTAAGATTGATCATCCATCTACAGTTAAAGATTTTAGGCCAATTAGCCTTTGTTCCATAGCTTACAAACTGGTGACCAAGGTAATTGCCAACCGCCTCAAGCCTTTAATGCCACATCTCATTCTCTCATACCAATCTAGCTTTGTACAGGACAGAACTATCACCGATAACATCATCATAGCCCAGGAGGTGATACACTCTATGAAGAGGAAGACAGGAAAGTCAGGATGGATGATGATCAAGGTTGACCTTGAAAAAGCTTTTGACAAACTGAGTTGGAGCTTCATTCAAGACACCCTTGAAGATGCTAGTTTACCCCCTCGGCTAATCAACCTCATTATGCAATGTATCTCCACTCCTACCATGCAGATTCTCTGGAATGGTCACCCATCGCAATCTTTCCAACCTTTAAGAGGCCTACGTCAAGGAGACCCACTCTCACCTTATATATTTGTGCTATGCATGTAGCGTTTGTCTCAAGCCATCACCCGTGAAGTCCAGAACAAAAATTGGGAAACCATTAAGTTAGGTAGGAGAGGACCACCCCTCTCCCATCTCTTTTTTGCGGATGATCTCATTCTTTTTAGCAGCATGACAACCAGACAGGTGCAGCTTCTCCAACATACCCTCCAACAATTCTGCAGTGCCTCTAGGCAGGTAGTGAGCCACAGCAAAACTAGAATACATTTCTCCAGAAATGTTTCAAGGAGAGAGGCAGATCATATTTGCGAAATCCTGAACTTTCAACAAACCAGGCAACTCGGGAAATATCTAGGTGTTCCGCTTTTACACTCAAGGGTGACAAAGGATACTTATGGCTATCTGATAGAAAAGGTCCAAAACAAACTTGCCACTTGGAAAGCCACTTCTCTCTCTTTAGCGGGTCGCATCACGCTCGCCAAATCTGTCCTCAATACTCTTCCCTATTATACAATGCAAACCTCCCAGCTTCCAGTCTCCTGTTGCCAGGCCATAGACAAGCTTACCCGTCGATTCATCTGAGGCCCAGGAACTACATCAAAGAAGCCAAGCCTGATTAAATGGGAGAACATGTGCCAGCCTATTACACACGGTGGTTGTGGACTTAAGTCTATGCAAGGGCAGAATAGTGCCTTCTTATCCAAACTGGGCTTCCACTTGCTTAGCAAGCCAGACCAACTTTGGGTGCAAGTCCTACGAGCTAAGTATCGTTGGTCTGCTGATAGCAAGTACGAATTCAACACTAGGAATGCATCTCACATCTGGAGGAGTATTGCAAAAACATGGCAGGACACATGCCTACACATACGATGGGAACCAGGTAACGGCAAACTCATCAGATTCTAGCAAGATTCATGGGTAGGCGAAATGGGCCCGCTGAAATATCTTACCTTTGCGGACATACCAGAATGCTCACTCCACAAAAAACTCTTAGACTTTGTTGATGACAGAGGTAATTGGCAATGGGACAGCTTTCAGCACTTGTTACCACAAAACATCCTGTCACATATGGCACTAATCCCCCCTCCAAACAACTCAAGAGGAAGGGATACATGCCACTGGTCTCTTACATCGAATGGGCAGTTCACCGTGGCCTCAGCCTATCATGCTAACCATGAATTTATCTGGAATGAACCAAATCTGCCCTGGACCAAAGTTTGGCAGTGGCCCGGCACCCAACGGGTTCGAGTCTTCTTATGGCTAGCTCTACACGATGGACTCCTAACTAATGCTGTAAGATTACGACGCCACATGACCCTCAACAGTAGCTGTGATAGATGTCAAGCAGATCTAGAAGATTTGGACCACATTCTTCACCACTATCCTTTAGCACAACAATGCTGGAAGAAAGTGGTCCCTCCTCATCGCCTTCAAGAATTTCTAGACAAACCGCTTAAGGATTGGTTGCTGTGGAATATTAATCCACGTTGCATGGGCTTGCACTGATGTCTCTTCTTTGGCATCCTTGCATGGAAGCTGTGGGACAACCGTAACAAAAGTATTTTTATAAATAGCTCAGACATGCCGGAGAACATGATTGTAACTGTCAGTACTCTTGTTAATTATACCATCAAGGCTAATGACCTTATAAGCTTAGTAGGACGTTAACCTTATTGGTAGCATTTTGTATTCTTGTACAGTTTAATTATTATATTTACTTTCCATTCAAAAAAAAAGTAACCCTCCTGCGAATGTGATGTTAATGAGTTTGCAACCTTCATAATAAAAATTACCCGCCTATTCAACCAAAAAAAGAATTACTCTAGAACAATATAGTCATGGGACTTGCAAGATCCTTCCCTAAGATTCACTTCAAGACGGCTATAAGTCTATAACAGTGCTTCTTTGATAACTAGTTGGAAAAATGATTCTGTAACTCACTAAACATAGATATTCACGTATTACTATAGTCAAAACCACGTTTTAAGCGAATTCAAGAAATTTCCAATCAACCATAGCAAACCTGGGTGGGATCTTCGATTTTGTGTACCTGAACCTCCAAAACAGTCATAATCGTAAAATATTTCCATTTACTTTTTGAAAATAGCAAATCCTGGGGTGCTGACAACCTTTTTGCCAATGGGGTGCTACCAACTAATACAACACCCCTAAAGCTAGCGTTTATTTACTGGGAAAGGGTAAAAAATACATATATCAATTTCCTGAAATTTATCTCATCAATTGAAATTATAAAAAAAAAAACTAGACAAAATTTGGGAATAAAAGGAAGCATAACAGCTTTCATGAAATCTACTAGCTCTTCCCACACTAATTCCCTCCCCATTCTTCCCTTGCTCTTTTACCTTAAGGCAAGGTCTTTGGAGGATGCCGATGTGAAGGCTTTTTGTGTCTTGATCAAAGGCCTATGTGAACTTCGGTGCTACAAAATCTGGTATCAATAAAGAAAAGAATAACGTTAGGGAAACTCTTCTTCGTGAGAATGGCCTACTGATTAAAAAGATCACTGACTTTTCACAAAGGAAAATTCGGTAAAAGGACATTGTCTTCCATCTGGTTACCCAAGTGCCCCAAAACTGAGTATATTGTTTCCTTCAGTGGGTGTGATGCATCACGTACTGTAAAAACATGGACCTTATTGTCAATTTCAATCCAACTAACGGCCAGTTCTTTTTTCACTTGTCTCTCATCCATAAGCTGTCTTACTTTCTCCACCAATTCCCATTTCCCAAGTGCCGCGTAAATACTTGAAAGCATGACATAGGCAGAAGAAGATTTAGGCTCCAATTTAATAAGATGTTCGGCTGCTTCTCTTCCTATGTCTATATTTCCATGAATTCTACACACACCAAGCAACGCACTCAAAACATGGTCACCTGGTTTACAATCCATCATCTCAAGATGCTTCATCAATTCATTAAAACGTCCGGCCCGCCCCAAAAGATCAATAAGGCATGCGTAGTGTTCTTCATCTGGAGCTACCCCGTGGTCACAATTCATGGAATTGAAAAATTCAATTCCTTCTTGCACAAGACCTGAATGACTACATGCATTTAGAATGACAACAAAAGTGACCCTATTTGGTTTCACTCCGGATCTTAGTAGTTCTTTTACCAACATAACTGCTTCTATACCATGACCATGGTGAGCTAGTGCAGCAATCATGGTGTTCCAAATCACCACATCTTGCTTATCTCCCATGACATGGAAAATTTCCCTGGCATTCTCCATGCTGCCACATTTTGAATACATGTCGATAATAGCACTAACAACAATATTATTAATTCTGATGTTTTTTCGAAGAAGATGAGCATGTATTTGTTTCCCAAGATTGAATGAGGCAGTGATTGAACAAGCAGAGAGACAGCTACTGTAAGTAAATTGATCTGGTTTAACATAATGCATGATCATCTTTCTAAATACTTCAAGTGCTTCATGACCCAAGCCCAATTTGGCATAGCCACCAATCAAAGATGTCCACGAAATAGAATTCTTTTGAGGCATCTGATTGAAAAGTTCAACAGCTGAATTCATATGCCCCCAATTGGCATAGCCTGAAATTAATGTAGTCCACACAAAAACATCCTTGAGGGGCATTTCATCAAATAACCTCCTACCATCTTCCATTTTACCACATTTTGCATATGCATCAAGAAGTGAACTTGATATAACCATATTGGATGAAAATCCAGCAACTAAAACCTGTCCGTGGATCTGTTTAGAAAGTTCAAATTCTTTCAATTTCACAGAGGCAGTCAAGACACCTGCAAAACTAAATTCATTATAGCCTATAGACAATCTTCTCAACTGTCTATAAAAATCCAGAGCCTCATCAAAGAACCCATTCTGGGCATACCCAATGATCATCGTATTCCAAGATATACAGTCCCTCTCAGGCATTTTATCGAACCATCTTCTTGCTTGATTTATCATCCCTAATTTAACATATCCAGAAAGCATATTATTCCAAGAGTACAGATTTCTCACCTCCATTTTATTGAACAGCTTGCATGCTTCTGCATGATGCCCGCACCTAAAGTACATACATATTAAATGGTTAGCTAAAAAAGTTGTGGGGCGCTTCAGACCAGTCAGCTTCAGGTGAAGATGAACTAGTTTGCCCTCTCTTAAAGACCCAGTCTCAGCACACTGCTGTAACAGATGACCAAGAATGCGGGAGGGTAAGCGAATGCCTTTGACAACTAAGAGGTCCAAAGAAGAAACAGCTTGGGAGAGTTGCCCAATGGAGGAAGCTTCGAGGATGGATTTGACAATGCAGATATTAGCAAGACGTTGTTTTTTGGATCTTTGACGCTCTGGTGTCAACTTCTGAGTATGGAGAGATGGAAATAGCATTGCACATCATAATCTAGATCAAATAACCTACGAGCATTTAATGATTAGCATGTCAGATGCATGCCTAAACTTTGCTTAACAAACAGGTACTCTAGAATTCATAGAAGAACACCCAAAACTAAAACAAATTAAATATCACATGTAGAGGTAGGTAGAAAAGTACCTTCACTTGGTATCCCTTCTCCATTAATTTTTTAACCATATCTACTTTCATCTTTGGGTCTTTAATTCCTGAGAACATAAGATAAAAATGTCAAAACAAGAAATTTACATTTTTTCAAGTTCAGTAAATAACAAAGAAACTCAACAAACAATGACATTAAGACCAACAATTGACTAAGGGAAAAGGGACGTGACTAGGGAAGGAAGGAATATAGAAAACTAACTTATGGCTTTTGCAGAGAAACGCATTTTCTTGCCAACCCCTTTTCTGAAACCCAACTCTGACTGCATGCGATAAATAACATATTAAAACATTGCGCGTGCGCGCACACACAAAAAAACACATATGGTATCTTTTTAAATTAGAGAAACAAAAATATGCAAAGGCTCATTTTCCCGCCACTTGAAAGTTGAAACAGCTTACAAGCTTGCTATGCTTTAAAAGAGGTTACTTGTCAACCATCTCTGCTTTAAGAATACCTGATACACAAATTATTCTATCAATATAAAAAACTTAAAAACTTCGTGGTCCATTTATTTTTTTGTCCCACACCAAAGATTTTTCAGGCCTATTATCCAGTCACCGCAAAAAGGTGAAAAATAGATTGAGGATGTAACGAGATCTGATCACAATGCTGCAAGACATGAATGCAGTATTCTAAATTACATTTATTTTGGAGCTAGCAGGAAAATGGCAGCTTAATCTCCCAATGATGTTACTGTCCAGTCTATATATTAATATATAATATAACAACTTTAACAAGCCAATACTGTGGCTCATTTCTTAAACTTACAACTATAGGATGCTCACTGGCTAAAAATAAACCTAACAAGTTAATTTAAAAATAAGAAGGAAAAATGTACTTCTAAAGGATGTTATTCTCGATGAAAGGATTTTTCTCTCCCACATAGAAGGCTTGAACTCAGGGCATAGATTCCACTGGTAATGACGATCTCACACTCCATAAGGGAAAAATTTAAGTCCCGCTATTGATGTTATGATCTAGTTCGCAAAAAATCTATAAACACCCCTGTCCTCTATGACTGCTCTTGAGCAGTGAGGCTTACCTAAACCCTAGTGAACTCTCAAAAACCAGCTCACTGAATCCTTTTTTTAACCCCAACAAAAAAATAGTAAGATGAAATACATTAAAAATATTAAATCGTACTATTAACTAATATCATCCTACTCGTATTCAAAATCCTAATCTTAATCCATAGTTTCTTGTAACCAGCAGCAAAAAGCACAGCATACTGCACCTTGCTTTTATTCAAATGAAAGTGTGGGAGTAGCTTTATGCTCTAGCAAATATTCAAAACAACAATCCACAGTTCTAGCACCTTACCCCTTTCAATATAAGTTGCACTTCCATTCCCCTTCTCCAAATCAGTAATTAACAGCCAACACAACCTTCCCCTAACAATTTGATATTTGATTACCAATTGAATTATAACCATTCTTACTGAAGGTATTATTAGACTAAAAGGAGCATGCCATGCGCACAACCACGAAAGCATATCACAAGAATAAACAATTCACAGTAGCTAATACAGGAGTAGTAATATATTTACCATCATCAACAACAAGCCTGACAAACTAAGCAGTGATTTCTTCATTTATTCGCGGCTCACTGTTGTCCTTCTTCGCCTTCGCCTGAAAACCAAGAATGCACGATTAAATCATAACAACAAGGAGAACCATCTAAACCATACATGGCTATTACAACATCTTACCGTTATACACAACCCGAAAACCCCGTTACACTTCCTCACTGGAAAAAGCACCCAAAACCAATAAGAAACAAATAAATGCCTCACAATTGAAAAATAATTAAGCTAGGATACCGTCACTCATCATACTTCACAAGAAACATATCACCCCGTATTTTTGTCACTACAGAAACCAAAAAAAAAAAAAACCACAAACTTACCTGAACAGTGGCAACGAAAAACATTGCGTTGTAATAAGCATCAGTGGACGTATTTTGAAAAATCCAGCTTGGCCTCTAAGAAGCTCGGGTTTCCCGATGCGTAATGAAGAGCTGAATGTATTATCTTCGGAATTGGGCAGAACTATTTTTCAACTTGGACTGCCGGATTCGTCACCGGTCAACACGCCGCAGTTATGTGCAGTGAAAGAGGCATGGAAACTAAAACACCGTTACTATGACGCTAAATTTTTTTTTTTCAAACAGAGATTCTGAGCGGCTTTAACTATTACATACAGCTATACCAGCTACCCTTGCGCCCGAACTGGGGATTGCTCTCGCGCTAGCGCAGGGAAGGGCCGAATGGAGCTACGGGGCCGACAAATTAGAACCAACGATGTAGAATCATGGAACCTGGTTGGGGAGCTAGACCCTTGCAGTTAAATGGGCCCGACTCAATGACTGGGCCTATGCTTAATTGTCCAAAACGAAATTAGTTAAGTCCCCCGGATTGAATTGAATGGAAATAGTTAATCTTATAACATGACGAATCAAAATTTAAACACCATTAAAAGAAGTAATTACATTTAACACTAGACATTGCATTGAATATGATTGTCTCATGTAGGCAAATATATATGTATGTATGTTTAGCAAAAAAAAAAAAAAAGTTTTACCAACAATGGTTATATCTAGCAAAATGGATCAGTCTCTCATAACGTGATGAACCAAAATTTAAATCCTAATGAAAGATGTGCTCATATTTAGTATTTGATAATATCTCAAACAAAATTACCTTATATTCAAGAATGCATATGTTGAGCAAAATATTTTACTTGAGTACTTGAAGTTATGATCCACAACTTATCAACTAAATCCCTAATTTCTTAATATTATTATCTATGCTATAGTCTTTCATATGCTGAATATTATTGCAATGAAATTATGTTAAAAGAACTTGTTCAAGTGAAGACAATAAATTTGCATGACATTTGTATCACCCATATCTATAAGTAAAGTTATGACATCACACATTAATCCGTGTTATTGTTGGATAATGATAAATTATTAAGGGACAATTACTATTTAGGTTCTTAAATTTTGTTTACTTGCTTATAACTCGATTTTTTACTTTAACTTGATAAATCTTAATCCCTCAATATTTGAATTACCATCTGATTTTTCTATCATTTATAACTTATAATGAGTCAACACCAAGTCATTCTATGTGGCAAGAATGGGTCACCAATGAAGAAATTAATTATTGATAAGTATTCTTCATTTGTAAACTTGAAAAGATATCTGACTTGTAAATAAAACCTATGAAATAAATAAGTCATTTATTTGGGACCTATTTATAAAAGAAGCTTCTTCTTTTTTTGTTCGAACAGGCTATTATTTGCATGTCTACTCAATTCCTTTCACAAACATATACGTTTATTAAGTAGAGATAGAATATGGATTCATCTCAATTCCTTTCACTAATATTCACTACATAACTTCTAACCTTTTTTTGGACAAAAACTTCCAGCTTGTTTGTTCGCAGTTGATGTTATGTTATTGTTGGATAATGATAAATTATTAAAACACTAGTAGAAAAAAAGGCTTTTTAGACCGTTCTTTTTAAACCATATTTTAAAGGTAAGGTCTAAAAAATATAACCGGTGACACTTTTGTAAATAAGTGTATAAATTTTAAATTTTTTAGACCGCACCTGAGGAGTGCGGTCTAAAATGAAACTCTTTTAGACCGCACTTGAAAGGTGCGGTCTAAATTATATTGATTTTAAACCACACTCATAAGGGTGCGGTTTAAAAAGATAATGCTTTTAGACCGCTTCCTTCATGTGCGGTCTAAAAGCTCTTAAATTCAAAATTCAAACAGCGCAGGCTTTTCTCTCTTTTTCTTCCATAAAAAATGTTGAACATCCCAGCGTGCTCATAACGCAAGGGGTAAAGCAGATGTTGATAGGCACAAGATCACAGGGGTGATAACGAAGGTGGGAAGCAATGTGAAGGGGTTTAAGGAAGGAGACAGAGCAGGGGTGGGGTGCCTGGCAGCCACCTGCCTGGACTGCGAGTACTACAACAATGACCAGGAAAACTACTGCCAACAATTACAGTTCACATACAACGGCATCTTCTGGGACAGCAGCATCACCTACGGTGGCTACTCCAACATGATAGTGGCAGACTACAGGTGTCCCTTCCTCTGAATCTTAATTTTTGTGAGACTCTGTGTGTGTGTTTGGAAGGAGTGATAATAGAAGCAGTGTTTGTTTGTGTTGGGAATGTGAAGATATGTGGTACACATACCAGAGAACCTGAGGATGGAAGGAGCGGCGCCGCTGCTGTATGCAGGGATAACGATATTCAGTCCGATGAAGGATCACTGATTGGTGGAGGGCGGGGGGAAGTAGATAGGGGTGGTGGGGCTGGGAGGACTAGGGCACATGGCGATGAAATTTGGGAAGGCGTTCGGGCACCACGTGACGGTGATCAGCAGGTCAGCGGGGAAGGAGTGGGAGGCGAAGCACAGACTGGGAGCTGATGAGTTTGTGGTGAGCAGTGACCAAAGCCAAATGGAGGGAAAGAAGAGGACGCTAGATTTCATATTGGATCGATACGGTGTCAGGAGAGCATTCTCTGCTGCCTCTGTTGGAATTATTGAAGGTGAAGGGGATGCTCTTCATCGTGGGAGCTTCCAACCAACCCCTGCAGCTGCCGGCGTTCCCTCTGATCTTCAGGAAGAGGTCGGTGAAAGGAGGCATCATCAGAGGCATCAAGGAGATGCAGGAAATGTTGTACCTTTGTGGGAAGCACAACATCATGTGAGACACAAAAGCACCTCAGAATGCTGTATTTTTTTTTTTAAAAAAAAATAAACATCTTTCAGACGGCATGGCCCTACCATGTGGTCTAAAAGTTGTCTTCTTTTATAAAAAAAAATAACCTTTTAGACCGCATGGTAGGTCATGCGGTCTAAAAGGTTCATTTTTTAAACCGTATGTCTTGCCATGCAATTTAAAAGGTTTATTTTTTACACCGCATGTTAAGACATGCGGTTTAAAAAGTTTTTTTTAGACCGCATCCATATGCAGTCTAAAAAGTACCTACTTTTTAAACCGGTTTTATCTAAACCGCATCTATATACGATTTAAAAAGCATTTTTTATGCGATCTAAAAGGCATTTTTTGTACTAGTGAAAGAAAATTATTCTTCTAATCCTTAAAGTTTTAACTCAGTTATAATTTATTTTTTATACTTTAATTACTTAGTCATTCGACTTTAAATTGGCTCGTGACTCTGAATTCATGATTTTTCTATCATTTATTTATTTTTTTGCCAGAGATTTTTCTATGATTTATAATCTATGATGAATCAACACTATGTCATCTTATGTGGCAAATAATTTAATTATCATATGCTTAAGTGGCCTCCAACTCAACTTTTATGGGTGAGATCATACCGCATTCGATACCCTGGGACGCAGAATTGCTTCTTTTATTTGCAAAACATATTCATCTTTCTATTTGAGGTGATCATGTTTGAAACATTATCGATCGCACTAAATATGAGTACATTTTTTAATATGAATTTGAACATTTGATTCGCTACATTATGAAAGCTTAATCATTTCTGTTAAATTTAAATATGATTGATGGCAAAGAATTGCTTTTAGTCGGTTCTTTATGTTAGTGTTAAACATAGAGAATACCTGTAAAAAAAATAGGCTAAATGCCAATAAAACATGGTTAACTTTTAAAGTTAAAAAAATTATATTAAATAAATAATATTTAAATATATTTTAATACCATTTAATTGTAGAATCCATAGTTAAATCTGTTGAGTGGATATTTTTTGTTAAGTTAAACTAACATTGCTAATAATAAAGAATTAAAATTACACTTTTTAAATTTAAAAGATCAAACTAAAATTTAATATAACTTAAAAGATAAAACGTAGAGATTAGCCTAAAGATATTATCGGAAATCATCCATTACCAAACAAATGCACAAATGTCCAAACACCGCAGCGGCCCAGAAAAGAACTGTTAAAAAACACACACAGAAGGAGGAAAGCATTATGAACTTGGAGCCCAAGAATTGAAATAAAATTTTCTTTATTTTTTTCCAAATAATGCACTAAAGTATGATGTGTCACCCAACCATTGACGGAGGTGCATGCAACATGAAACGTGGGACCCATACTTTTGACTCTGACCAAACCAAACTTTCGCAATTTCGCATGCTTCGAAACGACGCCGTCTCCAAAGTCACTTCTATAAAGTCAAACTGAAGCAGAAGCGGATCGTCGTAGCTTCAAAAACATGAATGATCTGAACGCGGCGGCGCCGGTGCCGAGGGTGAGCGTGGTGGTGTTCCTCCTGAAGGGAAGATTGGTGCTTTTAGGCCGGCGGCTATCCTCCGTCGGAAATTCCACTTTCGCTCTGCCTGGCGGCCACCTGGAGTTTGGTCACTCTCTTTCCCCTTCTATCTCTCTCTAGATGACCATACCTGTTTGTTTCTGGTGAAATCTGAATCTTGTTTCTTGTGGATTCAGGCGAGAGCTTCGAGGAATGTGCAATTAGGGAGGTGAAAGAGGAGACGGGGCTGGAGATTAGGAAAACGGAGTTCATAATGGTGACGAACAACGTTATGCTGGATGAAGCAAAGCCGTGCCACTACGTGACGATCTTGATGCGAGCCGAGCCGGCGGATCCAGAGGAAGAGCCGAAGAACATGGAACCAAACAAGTGTGATGGATGGGAGTGGTATGATTGGGGAAATCTTCCAAAACCACTGTTTGGACCTCTGGATAAATGGATCAATGAAGGATTCAAGCCATTTCCTTCCACCTGATCCTCTGTTATCAGTTATCATCTATCAGTGTTCATGGCCACGCTTGGTTTATTATTATTGAGATAATGATCAGTAGCTACTACTATATTTGAGCAATGTTGCCGCAAGTTTTCAAATTCTTGTTCCTTATTGTTAAATCGGTCGACATCAATTTTTGATTGGTGAAGGTTAGGGTTTTTAACCAAATGGTCAAATATTATTCCATTTACAAATTTTCACAGTTGTCAACCTTTCAAAATTATTTTTTAATCATTTTTATACAAATTAAAATAAAATTTCGATCACATGCTTATTTTAGATTACGTATAATTATTTTTTAAAAGTTAATACAAACAAATTAAAATTAATCTCAAAAAATTTTGGAAGCAGTATTACTTTTAGAAAAATTTTCGAAACAAATTTACGCATTAACCATTTGATTTACTTGAATGAATTGGGGCAAATGATAGTTAATTTTGCTCCAGGGATGAGCAATTATTTCAATGTGTTTGTCAATTTAAAATTTTAACCTTTTAAACCATGATTCTTCTGATGTTGACCATAGTTAATAACTTGATAGTGAATGGTATTTTTATCATAATATAAGATTTGATTAACTAAAATATTAAAAGAGATAGATAAATTACTTTAAAAATTTTATATTTATTATTTTTCTCTAAACTAATTTGATTAACTTATAAGTTAATATATATATAAATTAATAATATATAAATATTTTAAGGAGATCATTTAATATATATTATAATTAAATAATTTATTTAATCTTTTTAAATTAGTGAACTTGATCTTATATTAAGAAATTGTTTAAATACTACTTCAAATACAAAATGTCACTGTAACGATTAGTAATTTAATATATATATATTTAGGTTTAGCCAAATCAAAATAATAAGTACCCTTCAACACAAGTTTGATCAAGTGCCAGCCACATTGTTCAGTAAGTAATAAAATAACATGCCCAATTCACGAGTAAGAAAGGAAAGCAAATGTAGAGATCAATGAACTAGTTAAAATGGGCCTATTTGCTGTGGGCCAAGTTTGTTACGAGACATTAGTTTGTAATATGCAGCCTTGTTGGTTTTCAGATGCACTACGGCTTCACAAGATCCAAGAAGATGAGAAATCAATTACCGCCATGAGTGCCGTGATTAGTTATTCACAACGTGATGAACTAAGATTTAAATTTTCATTAAAAGATATTTCTACATTTAATACTTAACAATACTTTGAATAAAATTGACTTCCGATAGAATGATACATATATCTAGTAATAGTACCTACAACAGGATTGATTCAAGTCATTTCAGAACCAATAATGTCCTTAAAGTTTATCTCACAGGAGGGGTTAGTTCCTCATAATGTGATGAATCAATGGTTGAATATCCATCAAAACAAATGCCCACATTTAATATTCAATAGTGCCTTGAACAAAATTATCTTAAATAGAAGAACATCTGTAGCTAGTAATAGCGGTTGAAAGTATATCGAAATGGATTACATTCAATAGGAAGATGTATATATTTAGCAAAAAAAAAAATTATATCTATGGAATGTTGTCATTTTTCACAAGTCACCAACTTACTACTGAATTCAAGTCTGGTGTGCTTTGTAAGTAAAATTGGAGGTGGCTATAACTTCAATGACTAGTCCATAAGCAGTGGCTGGCTGTGTTACAAATCAAGAGTCTGTTTGTTGAGAGGCAACCAAAGGGAAAAAAAAGAGCCAGTTTGCTTTCATTTGGGGAAAAAACCATACTATGAAAGATTTATTTTTTAACAAAAGTAGTTTTTTGCCCCTTAAAGACAAATATACTCCTTCTACCAAAGGTAATCATATACGACGCACCGTAGAATATTAAACAGAGTTATTTTCCAACAATGATGATGGTATGAAACTTTGGATTGAGCCGTTAACCATCTCTAGATTTATAAATTGAATAAGTGTGCTCCTTTAAATATGTATATGATACTTTTTATTAATCACTGAGAGCTCTACTATGTTAGCAGATAGTAGATGGTTTGTTGACTGGCCTTAACGATTTGTGAATATCTCTCATCAGTCATCACTTTATTTTCCTCAAACAGCTCATTCATTAACTAACCATCCCTTACATTTTTTTTTTATTGTTGTGTTGTAATAGAAAAAAAAACAGACTTATATATATTATTATCAAAGACAAGCTATATATGATGAATATAACAACCAAATCAACCCCAAAAACACACATGTATACACGCATGGATCTAAGTAGACATGACTCTACCCTTTTTTGCATATGAGTACCTGAGTAAGAAATAAATTTGAATCCACCTCTAATCAAATTGAATAAAATTGATATTAGTGGAAGAGGCTTATACTGTTTAAGCATGAATTTAAACCTCAAGTTTGAGTCCTAATGAATAGATTTAGCAGATGATCTAAGTCATGTCAAAATCGATACTGTCTCCAAAGGTTATTTCGCTTACACGAACATCCCTCCTGATTAAATAGAACTGCAAGATACAAAACATTGCAACCCAGAGAGAAAAGCAAAGAAAGAAATAACATTATAAAAAACCCGCTTGTATAGAACAATATGTGTGTGCAAAAACGTTTCAACACACTTTCAACTAGTTTTTTTTTTTTTTGGTCAAAACACTATATATGCGTACGTTTTGTACTTGACCTTTAAAAGTTGCAACTGAAGTAGTTAAAATGGGTTGGCCTATAGGTCTAACCAGCTCTACAATGGAGGGTTAGGGTTAACATTTACTCAGATAGTCAAGTTGCGGGTTGATCCAACT
>QFDD01114607.1:0-42738 GCA_006871305.1 Vachellia collinsii
CAATTGTTTGAGCATGTAGATATTTTGATCCTCAAGAATAGTTATCCCAGCCACTATCCAAAGATAAGGATATCAACCTTGTTTATATTTCATATCAGTTTTTGAGCATTCCTCGTTCATGGTATAGATAGAGTTAATGATCAAAGGAAACAATGACTTGTGTGGTTGAACATTGGCAAAATCTTCAAGGTGTTCTTTTAGTTGCTTCTAATATTGACCCTGCAAACTAAGAAATTATATAGCGTATTTTTATTCATTGACGATTGAACCATAACTTTAGATTGCTACTGAAGGAGTCGAAGCAACAACTTACTCAATTTTTGGACAAGAGAAGCAGCTAAGTATGGGAGTTGATGACTCAGGTCAAGAATCAACAAGCCACAGATAGCAAACTGCATAGGATCAAGTAATATCAAATGTATAAGATTTAACATAATTGATTATGCTAATTCTCTATCATATGATATGCATCAAGCTCCAAAACTTCTTTACAATCAAAGTACACTTAAAAAGTTAGAAGAACACCTCGTATGCAACCAAAAAAAATGGAAAAAAAATTACATAGAAGAGAAATCAATAGCTCTCTAATCCTAAGAAGTAAGAACAGAAACAATCAAAGTAGATAATGTAAAATCAGAAGCTGAATCAGCACACAGAATGGCACCATAAGACGATCGAATTTTTCAGAAGAAGAAATTTTACTAACCGGAAGCTACAATGACAGTGGTGGCTAGGCTCGACAGACGGAAGAAGACAGCGATGATTGGGTTGGGCTGAGGAAGAAGACAGCGACGGTGATGGCTATCTTTCTCGAGTGGAAGAAGCAGCGAGGAGTGAGTGCGGAAGTGCCGAACACGAGAGAGGTGAGGGTGGTGTGAATGTATCGCAAGCTAAAACCCTACTGTTTTCTTCCTTTTTTTTAAATGGCTAAGGTTATATTGGTAACTTTACAATTAGAATCTATTACTCACAAGTCCCTTGGGACTTCAGACTAATTTGACCATTTTGTGGGACTTTATAATAATAATATCTCATCCTTGGGACTTCTTTGTAATTTCCCCTAAGAATTTTATATAACATGCATGTTGGTCGTCGGATAAGAATGAGACGGGTCTAAAATTTTAAATTTATTAGGAGCTATTTAAAATGTATACGGTAGAGGTTGATTGATCCGGTAAATTTGTAAAACATTTTTCTCATGTTTATGATGTGTCGTTTGTTTCTAGCCTCCCCGTGTTACTCTTTTCATGACATTCTCCAACCGAAAATAGTTGACTTTCAACTAGGGTTGTACAAGTGACTTGCAATGCAATAGACCCGCTCGGATCTAGAGAAAAATTTACTCGTTTAAGCCTACTAAAAAATGATCTATAACGGGCGGGCTTAAATAGGGCGGGGTAGTGAAATAAACAGGCAGGCCACGGGTTCAACATCGGGCTGCCTGTGCCTACTCGTGTATTTTTATTTCTAAAAATTATTTATTTTATTATGATATATTAATTACTTTACTCATATAACAAGCTTAATCCCTTGGTTTAGTGGTTGATGAGCCTTTTTGTCAATATAAAAGTGAGTTCAAATCCTACAGGCTACAGCAAAAGTTGACACTTTATTAATTTTTCTTATTCATATAAAATTTTTAAAGTTATCTAGAAAACCTAACTTCTAATTTCCTCAACTTCTCTCCACCATGCTTCAACGCCGCCTATAGATGTATGCAATGGGTTGACTTAATGGTCAACTCGTCGTCCACTCATTTACTTCATGACAGGTATAGGGAAGAACCCGTTTGAGCCCATAACAAATAGGTTGGTCTAACCAGTACTGGTATGGGCGAATTCAGGATAAAACCCATGTATACCTTAAAATCTTTGGATTTTGGTTGGGGGCATGGGGTTTGGATAAATATATTTTTTTTTCAAATGTAAATGGGTTTTACCCTAAATCCGCCCATACTTATACGGGTCAGACCAACCTATTTATTACAGGCTTAAGCATGTTCTTAACTGGTATGGCGTAGGTACCTGTCATGAAGTAAACAAGACAGCCACCGATTGAGTCAGTCCGTCCCGTCCGTTACACACTCCTACTTTCAACACATTCCTCGTACTCGGCTTGGTAGGCGTAGCACGCATGTGGGTCCCAGTGATGTTACGTTGCTTCTCATGAAAACAATCAGGACCGTCCAAATATGCTCATGCCATGTAAGCAGGACCCTCAAGGTGGGACCTGAAATTGAAACGGAAAAGCCTTGCATAATCCAGTCACGAAGATTGTCCGTACAATGTGACGCTCTGATTTGTGTCGTTACGTGATCGTTAATGCAAATTTAAGACATCCTTTATCGCTGACATCTTTTCCATTTCCATCTTTCTTCTTCCTTCGGTCAAAAATGCACTGTTACTTGTCTTGTCATATCCCTCTAGGTTCCAGCGCTCGCCCTCCCAAGATTTCTCTGCTGACAAATATCTATTCTTTTGATTATAATTTCACTTTTCAGACCCTTTTCCCGTAATTTTCATAAGGGTTTTTGTTTGCTTTGCTTCCAGCAACATGGATCGCAAATGCTAGTAATGGGAACAACCAGAGAAAGAGGATAAGGAGAAGTAAAGGGTATTTTATTTCCTTAATGTTTTCAGAGAGTGATTTTCTGGGATGAGTAGAAGGAAAAAGGCATAGTAGAAGGAAAAAGTTCCTTCTCAATCTTGGGATGGTGGTTGAAGACTTCGTGAAACATATCGTGGAGCAGAAGCTCCAGGTTCTATTGTCTGTTCCTCGTATATTGTGTTGGTGGGAATGACTCTCTAAAAAGTACAAGAAGAAGAGATGAAGAAGAAAGTTGTGCATGAAGTTTCCAAAGCATGGGCAACAATTTCCTTTAAGTTTAATTCGCCCCCACCTATTCCTATATTACAGGGCGCAAGTGGGTAAACCGGCGAATTTCCTGCAGGATACAATAGAGACCCTTGAGTATGGATTGCACTCCCAAGACTCAAGCCAAGACAACAAAGGCTTTTACAAAGTGATAGTTTTACTTTTTTTATGTGTGCACTCAAAGAGAAAGACAATGAGTTTGATCTTGTTGTGTGAAAAATTGTGTATTAAATGGAGTGATGGTGAGGGTATTTATAGAGTGTAGAGAGATATCATGAAGTGGTACCTTTTGAAGTAAGAGATGTCTTGAAATGATACATTTTGAAGTAATGTCTTTTCAATTAAAAGTTACAACCATACCACTTCAATAAAAAGTCACAACCAATGACTTTTTAAAGAAGAGTTACACCTTTATAGATGTAGGGATATATGACTTTAGAATAATAACTCCCTACACAACCCTTCAAATAAATGGTAGTTATTTTAGAATTATAACTCCCTATACAATCATTCAAACAAATGGTAGTTATTTTCTAAAGACATTACATCCCTTCCTTTAAAAATATACATCTCTTTATTTAATATATCTCTTTATTTTAAAATTTTCATATTGATCGTTTGGGCCATTGAGAGATGGCTTTACTCTCTAGCCAATTGGATTCCGCTAGCTCTAGCTGTATGGGCAACTAGACAGGCGTTGTTTCTCTTGTAAATATTTATTAATTTGCCTCACATAACGTAATAATCAACTTCTGGAGATACCTAAAATATCATGATTTTAGGCATCTAGATCAAGATATCATGTTTTAAAAAATTTGAACTGCCTTTTTGGCCCGTCAGACTTTGTGGAAAGATGACGCTATTGCTTATCAATGCATCTCTCATACAGCCATTTACCCCTTAAAATTATATTTAGGACTCCTGCGTCTATTGCACTTTCTTTGCTCGGCTATTTTCCTTCTTCTTTCCATGTGATTAAGTTTTCAAATATAATTTCTATTGATATATGAGGTTTCATTTCAATAAGCGTTCCATTGTTACGACTACGAGGCAGCGAGTACTGCAAATGGGTCTTGACTGGGACACCAATGAAATGAGTATTTTGATGCTGGTGAAGCTTGCAAAGCCATTAATGGGAACTGCCCAGATTGTGATTAACAGTCTTCATATAAAGGGTGATGTATGTTAACAGTACCGTTTTCATTTTCTCTTAAAAATGTAATGCTTTACTGACATGAAGCTAAAAAGCATTTTCTCTTGAATAAGATGATAGCTAGTCGCTTTGACATTTTTGTTGGTCTGAATCTGTTTTTTATGGTGATTTGTCAGCTTCTTCTTATGCCAATTCTAGAAGGTAAAACAATTTTGTATTAAAAACTACGAGGCAGCGAGTTCCAGAAATGCACAGGAGACCAAATTCGTCAGACTCTGCAACTTCCTTGAGTAAACTACACCAAATCCTTGCCAGGTGAGCGAGATTGGTTGTGTTGTAAGATATGTCTTGACAGTGGACACTATTAGACTCCTCTTCTTAAAAAACATTGAATTTTGATGATGTTAGATAAAAGAGATGATAATAAAGTTTAGAGGTTTAATGGAGGAGGGAAATGTGGAAGAACTGTCAACAAGTTTCATAGAGCTAGAAAGACTGGAGGATATACAGAAAGGTACATAGTGCAGCTGGAGACAGAGCAAATGGTTCTTCTGAGCAAAACAAAGGAGCTAGGCCTGGAGATCAGTGATAGTAACTCTTGCTCCACGTTCAGCAGAAGATCCTTAGCCTTAGATAGTTCTGAGATAGATCATTTTGTATATGTTTCTCAGGCTAGCAAGTCTTCTTATTATGCTTGCATCTCATATGGCAACTAACTGTACATGGTTAATGACTTCGTCAGCTTTTAAAGTTAGAGCCATAACCATTTACCGGAGGAGCGATGCAGCTGAGTATTCACTCTCTCTCTCTCACACACACACACACAGGCTTTTGTATTTCCTTTGAATTTCAACAAATAAATAAAAGTGAATTGGTTTAGCATCATTATCCATGGAATGAACTGGTCTCTCTCTGTTTTGAGTTCTATTTTATTACTTCCCTAAGCTGTTTTTTGTTCGCTTAATCGCAAGTCATGAAGACACTTCTTGACAACATTCCTAGCATGACCAAGTTTTGTAATTGAAGATTAAATTTAATTTGAATCAATATTATTGTCTGACTAATTTAACAAAACTAAGAAAATTTGTGTTGTAGTTTTTTGTGAACTGTCATTTTTTGATATTATAAAAACTTAAATTTGCAACTCAGAGAAAAATTTTATAAAATTTGTGCAATATTATATTTCATAGACACAAATTTTATTGCCTTTAAAAATACTTAATAATGTATATCATAAAATTTTTGGATTTTTTTTAATAAAAAGGGACGAATTTTAAAGGGATAGACACATCGCGGGTCCTAAAAAGGAAAATTACAAATATCTTATCGTCTTCGTCCCCCTGCTGCAGCTCTGTAACCTGTTTAGCCTCCAAATAATGGGCGAAGATATTCATGGAGCCAATTCTACACAAGTTTAACTCCTTTCAATTAAAAATGGCTCTCACTAGCACTAAATTCTCAGAATTTCCTCTCAAGACTTCAATCCCATTCACTTATCGCTCCTCGTCTCACAGATACGCTTCCTTCTGCCATTCCAAATTGTCATTTCGCATTCTCAGGCCTTCCTCCTCCCTCCGAACTACAGAGCACAGTGGAAGCAACTATTCTTCCTCTTGGGACGACCGAGACCCCAGGCCCTCCCCAAAATCAAAGTCCTCAACTGCCCCATGGATCACCAAATGGCCCTCTTCTAATCGTCCGAGCGAATCACCGAACCGAAAACATAACAGAAAAGTCGCTGAACTTAATGCTGAGGAGCCGGTTGATGAAGTTGAGACTCGCTTTTTTGACAAGGATAAAGGGCAGAATGCGATTGAGAGGATCGTTCTTCGACTGCGGAATTTAGGACTAGGGTCAGATGATGAGGAGGAAGCGGAAATGGAAGCCGGAGGCAGGGATGAACTGCCAATTACCGGGGAGGAGAGACTGGGTGACTTGTTAAGGCGAGAGTGGGTTCGTCCAGATGCCATATTGGCTGAGGAGCAATATGATGAGATGGTCTTGCCGTGGGAAAGAGGCGAGGAGAAGGATACAGCAGAGGACGGAGAGAGCGGGCTGAAGAAAAGGAGGGTAAGAGCACCAACTTTGGCGGAGCTAACTCTTGAGGACGAGGAGCTGAGGCGACTGAGAAGAATGGGAATGAACATTAGAGAGAGAATCAACGTACCAAAAGCTGGAATTACGCAGGCTGTTCTGGAGAAGATTCATGAGAAGTGGAGGAAGGAGGAGTTGGTGAGGCTCAAGTTTCATGAGGTACTTGCTCGGGATATGAAGACGGCTCATGAGATTGTTGAGGTTTGTTGGTTTACTTGAATTTCTTTCTTCAGTTGATACGAAATTATTAATACTTCGCCCTGCTTTACGTTTTCATCAGTTTAGTTAGCTGCATGGTAAATTTTCGTTCCAGTGACCATGATCTGTTAAGTGAATTTCATGAGCTGAATCTACTATCCATTCGGAAACCTATTGCTTGTGGTGTTGTTGCGGAAGATGCATTTTATTTCAAAAACCTAGAATTCCCAAGCTGTTTAATTCATAGAGCCTCTTATATGATGCAGGGTGTTGATTGGTTTGGACGAACGGGGTACTCATTCTACTGTTTCTAAGTTATAGCCTTTTATTCAAAGCAAAAAAGTTTTTTACTTGACTTGTGTAAGGTTATTTAGAGATGCATGACCTTCATAATCATGGCCAATTTGGATAACCTTTAGTGTGCAGATAAGTTCATTATGACTGGTATTGACTTGCTTAACTGTGAGAAAGCGTTAAAATATCTACCGCCTTTGTAACAAATCTTATTTTTTCTTATTTGAATGACAATTTCTGATAAGCATTGATACATTATCAGCTCTTTATCTTTCAACTTATCTTCTGAATTTTCAAATGTTATATCTTATCTAAAGTATTCTTAATGCTTTTGATGGTTGTTTTTATTTTATTTTATTTTTAAAAAACTCACTTTGTAGTGCACATGGATCTCCACTGGCCACAAAATGTACATAAGGTAATAAAGTGTAGTGTTAACAGTGCAGCGTAGTTCATTTCTGTCCTGGGCTTTATTTGTCTTGTAAGTACGTTAGTGCTGCTAGATGATATTGGTCCTGTTTGCATTGGCGTTGAAAAATCATGGTCATACAAGTCGAGAAAACTCGTCTTACATACTTACCTTATAAACCATAAATCATATTAAAAAAGTAGTTTCTATTATTAATCCAAACAGGTACACTATTGTACAGATGTCCACTTATACAATAATTGCCTCTAGTGTGTTGTAGAACATATGAACTAACTTGTACTAGTATTGAACAGCGTCGAACGGGAGGATTAGTCATATGGAGGTCGGGAAGTGTTATGATGGTGTATCGTGGTAATCATTATGAAGGACCTACATCTAGGAGCCAACCTAATGGAAAGGAAGTTGAAGACCTTTTTGTGCCATATATTTCCAAAAGCAATATGTCACCAACAAAGGACAGCAATGCAACATTGTCTGAGGGAAAGAGTGAACCAGTTGTGAGGAATCATAAACAATTGGAAAACATGACCGAGGAGGAAGCAGAGTATAACAGCCTGCTTGATGGTGTAGGTCCTCGTTTTGTTGAATGGTGGGGCACAGGAGTACTTCCCGTTGATGCTGATTTACTTCCTCCTATAGTTCCTGGTTATAAAACACCCTTTAGGCTTCTTCCTACTGGAATGCGTTCTCGACTAACCAATGCAGAGATGACCAATTTAAGGAAAGTTGCCAAATCACTTCCTTGTCATTTTGCCTTAGGTAAATCTCAGCTACTTCATTATCTTATTGCGTTTATTTCTCAGTTCCTGATACAAATCTGTTGCTGTCCTTCCTAAAAGGGAGAAATAGAAATCATCAAGGGTTGGCAAGTGCTATTCTTAAGCTTTGGGAAAAAAGCTTGGTTGCAAAGATTGCTGTCAAACGAGGGATCCAGAATACCAACAATAAGCTAATGGCTGAGGAGCTAAAGGTTTGTTCTATGCAATCTCCTATTATATCGCTCTACTTATGCCACTGTGCTAGAATCAAGCCAAAACCAGTGCATTACAGGAAAAATTTGTCAATGCAACAACTTAAAATGATTCAATTGTTGTTCTATTTATCTTATCAACTGGCCAAAGATCAAAGGAAAGAAAAGGCCATTGTAATTTGAAAAATGAATCTGTTTTCTTCATGTCCTAAACACCACATATGCCAGCATAATGGATCATCATTTTTGTAATTATGATGACGAACCCGCTATTATTTTGAAGATAGTGCTACTCACTATATAGTATATAATGATATAAACTTCATAATTTGACACAAACAATTTTGTATACATGAACCAATGGGGCCTCTTACTTTGTATGCATGATATACTAAGAACAAAAAACAATCATTAGTTTTAAAATAAGAAAGATGTTCTTTTTTTTTTATTTTTGTGGTCCAGAAATTAACAGGAGGTACTTTGCTGCTAAGGAATAAATATTACATAGTAATGTATCGTGGGAAGGACTTTGTTCCAACAAGTGTTGCTGCAGTTTTGGCTGAAAGAGCAGAATTAGCAAAACATGTACAGGATGTTGAAGAGAAAATGCGTTGTGAAGCTGTTGATCCAACTCCTCCAACATCAACAGCACAAGCTGGATCATTGGCTGAGTTTTATGAGGCTCAGGCACGCTGGGGAAGGGAAATATCTGATGAGGAACGTGAGAAGATGATGGAAGAAGCTGCAAAAGCCAAGAGTGTCAGGCTTGTCAAACAAATTGAACATAAACTAAATATTGTAAGTATCTATTTACTTGTTTTTATTCAACAAAATAATATAGCTATATATCTCATGAAGATTATCAATATATCAGTATACATGATAATATATAGAGTTAAGGGGTAAAAATAACCTGGAAGTTTTTTCGCAAGAGCATTGGTTACACAGAAGTCATCGGGGGAGCATTTTGGACCCGAAAGTTTTAAAATGGGACATTTTAAACCCTGCAAATTTTAATTACAATTCATAGTATTTACAAGTCGCAAGCAATTCAGCTCATTCCTTAGACTTTGTGCCGGGAAAATATGTCTAGTTACTTATTATAGTATTTATTTATATATCTGAACCTTGAAAATAGACGTTAACATAAAAAAAATTATATATGCTTTCTTAGGACCTATGGCCTTGATTAATGGGTTTAGGCATGACAAGGGTTCTGTACATAAATCTTTTAAAAAATTGCAATATAATGATCACTTGATTGGTGCAGAGATAGCATTATTTTGTGTCTTTTGCATGAAGCTTTATTTGCTGTCTTGATATATATGTATATAAATACCGCTCTAAATGCATGAACAGGCTCAGGCAAAAAAGCTTAGAGCAGAAAGGCTGTTGGCTAAAATAGAAGCATCCATGGTTCCAGCTGGTCCTGATTATGACCAGGAAACAATAACAGATGAAGAGCGTGTGATGTTACGCCGTGTTGGTCTAAGAATGAAACCATACTTGCCACTTGGTGGGTAATTTTCAGCCAGATGAAAGTTGCTATATTGCATCTATTCAATACTAACATTCTATTATGAACATCTCCAGGTATACGTGGTGTCTTTGATGGTGTCATTGAGAACATGCATTTGCATTGGAAGCATCGAGAACTTGTAAAATTGATTACCAAACAAAAGACCCTTGCTTTTGTTGAAGACACAGCTAGGCTGCTGGAATATGAAAGTGGTGGAATACTTGTGGCAATAGAAAGAGTTCCCAAAGGATATGCCATTATCTACTATCGTGGAAAGAATTATAGGCGGCCAATCACTGTGAGGCCTAGAAACCTTCTAACAAAGGCAAAGGCATTGAAACGTTCCGTAGCCATGCAACGCCATGAGGTTTCAGCATTTTTATTTTCAAATATTGATATGCTTATCTCTATGATATCTATGATTTCTGATTTGATAATTTATGATCTGTGCAGGCTCTGAGTCAGCATATAACTGAACTGGAGAAAACTATAGAGGAAATGAAGAAAGAACTTGTGAGTTATCAACTTGTCATAACTTATGTCAGTGTTTGTTCTCTTAACGAAATAATTGATTGCGTTTACCCTAAACCGTTCGAAAAGAATGTGAAACTACCCATCTTAAATATCTTTGGTTCTGCATATTCCTTTCTGGATTGAAGTCTTCAACTTAGTGCTTGAAAACCTTTCTGCCTCAAATACTGAGACTCCTTTTTTCCATCCAGAGGTTGTAATGATTAATTAAAATGCCTTTATTTCTTAATGTCTATATTGTCAACCTGCCCCAAAAAAAAGGAAACATGGACATTTAAATCTTTCTTGAATTTCTGTCAATCCATGTAAATGTCACGGTGATGAAAAGTAATGGATAGCTTAGCTCATCATCATGGTTTTCTTTTCTTTTCTTTTTTTCCATTTTGGTTAGGTCTCTGTATAAATTAGTATTAATTTTATCTTTTCGCTATTCCTCAGGGCATGTCTCAAGATGAGCTTGAAGATAGTTGGAGCATAGAGGGTCATAATCAAATAAACCCGATCTCAAAATTTAGCCAAGTAAGATAGCTTTCATGCCTTCTCAGGTTATCAGTTAATTCATCCATCCGCTTAATTTTTTTTTGCCCTCTGTGGTATCAATAACATATACAAGGTCAGACTAGTAGTTCAGGTTGTCATGGTATTCTTGGCGGTAAGTTCTGGAAGCTGACGGAAAAGTGCCTAGTATTGAGTATGAGAAGAAGAGGGATAGGAGGAAGCATGATGAAAGAAATGATTATTTATTATGATTACGGTCAATTTTATTAAATTGTATTTTTGGCTAACAATTTTATCAAATTATTATTTCCAGAGTGACAATGAAGATTCTGATGGCCATATTGTTGTTGATTATGATGATGAGGAAGCCATTCATTGGGAAGATGATGAAAATTCTTGAGTCTTGAAGCTTTTAAAACGATATGCATACCTAGGAAGAAAGGTTATTATGCATCGATTGAAGCTTCCTTAACGGCACCTCTCATTTACTTCAACCAACCTGGTATCAACACTTCTTTTTGATCTCTTGATTTGTAGGTCGATAACAGCTTCAAAAAAAAGAAAGAAATTCTTTTGTGAGATGAGACATCTTATGCCTTTTAAAATCTGTAGTATTTCTGGCAATTATGATCAAGTGTTTTTTATGCAGTCAGTCAGATTGAGTTTTATACGTCATATTCCCCCTGTGTGGGGAAATGGGGAGGCGGATTTACAGCAACGAATTGATCTTCTCCCGTTTGCACATCATTGTAACTTAATCGAAGTTCCATCGTCAATGATATGCTGGTCCCGGACTTTCCGTATCCAATGGCGCTCCACCCTCTGCGGCTCTTTTTGGCTTATGAGTAACTCTGTAACTGTAGAGTAAAATCTCATGTCCATTGTAAGGGTTCACACACCTGCTGGAAATCCAAGAAATGGCGCTTGTTTGCGTTATTCGTTTCCTTCAATGGAATGGTTTTGGCCCTAAATGTACTTTGTTTAATATTGTAAGGCGAATGGAATACGTTCTCCCTTAAGGAGTTAAAATATTGGTTGCCTCAAATCCGTACACTGTCCACCTCCACAAAATCAAATAACTGCAGGGGAAGACGCGGAGAGAACTAGTGAGGAATGAAGGAGATGAAGAAACTGACAATATACGAAAATTGATTCACAATTTCAGAATTGGAAGCCCGAACCGGATCCGGAATAATAAAGGAAAGCGAGCCGAAAACGAAAACCAAAGATGATCAAGATTTCTAAATTCATGAGGTCTTCCATTCAAACGTTCGACCAGTTGAAGCCTCCCCTCTCTTTCTTCCCCTCTCCAACCTTCTAAATTACGGATCAATGGCTCATTTCAGATTTTCAGTAAACCATGGCTAGACGACACTGCAATTTTCTTGTTCGGCTTGAGTATGGATGAACGTGCCCATCTGGAATACTTATAACTGGTGTATTTTCCCCTAGCCCCTAGCAACAACTTAATTTGGCACGGTTTATAGTCTTTACATATCCTTTGATCTGCTCTGTCTAATCCTCGTAATGCTTCATTTACTGTTTAATCAGCCATTTCCTGTACAGCACAGCTGCGAGAAAAAAATAGTTCGATATACACAATTCATAACACTATTATTGGATTTAATTGTTATTCGATTGTGATTAATTACGTAGAAAGCACGCGAATATAGGAACATGCATGACTGTGAATCAAGATTTCACTTGACCGTACGTACGCGTTGCATGACGGGAGAGAGCAGAGAAAAAGAGATCACAATTCAGAGAGATCCAACAGGGAAGGCTTGCCTTTATTGTACAGAGAGGGCAAGCGATCTTTTTCTTGAGAATTTTTTCGAAGTCAACAAAGAAACATATAAAAGCAACTGAATGAGGGAGGAACTTTTACTCCCTAACAGTGATCTACTGCATGTACCCTATTAATTTCGCTGCAATTACGTACAACAACAACTGGGTTGAGTCATTTAAGTGGACATTAACAAGGGAGGTTTACACAATAATGTTAGCTTCACCAAATGGAATCCAGATTGAATGGTTGCTGCTGCTGCTTTGATGAGGAAGAAGCATCCAGAGTGAGATTTGGAGTGAGATGATCAGCAGTCCCCATTACTTGAGAAACTCCCTGAGGCGGCATGTACGAGGCAAAATGATCCGCCGTCGTCATTGCGATTTCTCGTTGTTGACAAGTGCGAAGCTGTAATGCCTTGAGGAGCAAGGAATTGAGGGAAAGGTTTGGTGGATTGAGCAAGCCAGAATGCCATGGGAGGGGTGGAAGAGAGGGAAGGCGATGATGGTCAGACGCAGGTGGTGGCCAGTTCATGGCGGCGAAGGCAGTTGATGATGAATTTGGAGCGATGGTGTTCAAATTCGGGAGGTCAACGTCTCCCAAGTCATTGAGCAAGGAGGTGTCGTCAGGAGGAGGAGGGGGAGAGTCCAGAGATAGTTGTGAGGATAACGCCTCTTGTGTTTTCTTTGCAGCTGAACTTTTCTGGAACACCCTGCACACCACCCATTCTTCCTACACACACCACCAACAAGTCAAATCATCATCATTCAAACAAAACCCATAATTCACACACACACACACATGAAGAAAGATGGATAGAAACCTTGGATGCCCTAAAGGCGACGTTACTGTGGAGGCGGTACTCATGCATTACCCAGTTGCTTTTCTCACCCCTGGGAGCTCTGCCTTTGTAGAAGACGAGCGTTTTCTTCATTCCAACCGCTGCCCCTTCCCTCACTATTTCTTTGTCTTTGCCTGTCGTCTTCCAGTACCCTGCTTCCGTCGCCCTGTTCGTTCTCAGCCCCGTCGGGTACTTCCTATCTCTCACGCTGAAGAAATACCATTCCTTCTCTCCCATCGATGCTTTTCCTGCACGTTCGTTTCATATATGATGATGATGGTCTATATATTTATATATTTACATATAATAAGGCATATGCATGTATATATACCTGGAAGATCCCATGGTTCATTCTTGTTGAGATCAACCACTGCTATAGCTTTGCATGTGAAGCTGCCGTCACACACCTTCCTTGTGAGATAATATGTGATGAGCTCTTCATCTGTCGGATGGAATCTGAACCCAGGCGGTAGCTTTTCCTCCATTATTAATATTCTCTTCAATCAGCTTACGCAAAGAGGAGAGAGAGAGGAGCAACTCATGTATGTAAGATCATTAACATCACCAGAATGACGAGGTCCTTTATGCTTTTATAAAGCACCCTTCAACACGAAACCATTGCTGGATGTTCTACTCATATTTTTGCTTCTCACAGCTAACCCTTTGACGAACATCAACACATCCCAGTCATCTCTCTTGCTCATTCTAAATAAACTAATGCCCTGTCATTGGGTGCATTTCCGAAGTTGCCATTTGGGTTTTGAGATATTTACCGACGACCAGCGACCTTGACTTGCTATATCTAATGCTCTGTTATATTGGGTCACAATCAAATATTGATTGGGACGGACAGACGTGAATAATATGATTATATAAATTTCTTTTGTTTATATTAGAATTAGTGGGAATGAATTATTTCTGTGCACGAGCGAGTTGAGTCTCATGTGTTTAACACTAATTTCCCAATTTTCTTTGGTCCTGTCCAACCACCTTCACCCATTTCTACCCACCAAAACCTCTACGATAACCTCACGCCAGTCCAATCAATGGGAACATGAACTGTCTTCTCTTTTATTCATTTTTTATTGCCAACACCCACCGTCACCCCCCCCCCCCAGAAAAAGAAAAAAGGTTTTAAACTAAACATGGTGCCTTTTTTCTACTCATCGTATCATATGTTTACCGTGCATGGCAGTTTTATATATCAGTCATTTTTTTTTTGCCAATGATTTATATATCAGTCATATTAGTTAAACGCGCAAGATTATTTTCACATTTATACGTCATATAGTAGTAAAATTACTGGTTAACTACAAGTTTAACATATGCATACGTGAACGTGGCATAAATTGAAGGAGACATTAGAGAAGAGTATATATTATATATAGTACAGTAAAAGAATAATAATAAATGGCGACTGCTACGAGTAATATTACTACGAGTGGTTAAAATGGTCACCAACCCCCAAGACTGCATGAATGTGAGGTAAGCATGTGTGTTGGACCTTTTCTTGTTCATTCATTTTGGCTATTCCTCTTCTGAGTGTCGCAAAATGTCAATCCTAACAAGAACTTTTGTGAACACACATGTATCCATATATCTATCCATCTTCATGTTTACTGCTCACCAGGGTTTCTAGAAGGCGCATATATCTTCATGAATATCTCTCTCCCCCTCTCCCCCCACACTTATCATCACAGCTAACTCCAACAACACCTTAATTTATAGCCATTTTCGCCAAATTAATTTAGGGGTATTAAGTAAGACAGCAAAGTTAAGCATCAAATCAATGGCTGTCTTAATCGGCTGATCTTGTTTTTGACGCTGCTCTCAGCCATTCCTTCATCCGTCCTGATTCCTCACCCACCACGTGTCCCCTCCTCCTTATCCCACCTTGCCTCTATCTCACATGCATGCACCAACACACCTCTAATCTCCTCCTTAATTCCACATCTCGTGTCTTAACATAAATATACTCATTGTTTCCATACAAAGTGGATATTACATTAAAGATTGGATGAGTATATATTAGTTACTGATATTCAAGACAAACAGTCCCGAACTCGACCCCGTTTGTAGTTCTATATATCAGTAAATGAGATGTGAGGCCATAGCCAATTCATAATATTGCGTTATTATGGCTCTCTTAAATTCCAGTGGGCCATGAGTGTCAGGGTTTGCGTTTGCAAAGTTCATCTGGACGGACATATGAGACTGGGCTATTAGCATTGGGCCAGTGGTTATTTAGAGGAATGTCAAGTGAGAAGGCCATGGCCCATGAAGAAATGGCTCCCTCCCACCAGGGAAAGGTGAGAAAAGACAGCGCGTGGGAGTAAGTGGGGGGGTTGGTACGTACGGAGAATAGAGAATGAGTCATAATGGCATTGCCGCTCTTGAAGAGTGCAAAGCATAAGGTTGAAGGTTGAAAGGACGGATTAGGGAGGAGCCGGAAATTGATGTTGACCGCCCGGGCCCCACCCCCCAATTTTCAAAAGCCCCCTTCTGAGTTCTGACATATTCTCTCCCCTCTTCCCTTTCGCAGCGCAACATTCTGGCTTTCACAATCACTCCTCCTCCACTTGCCTCTGTAATCCTTTTGACGTGAAACTACCACTTCCATCAGTTCAAACACCCACATGCATGCGGCTTTGACTTTTGTGCAGCCTATGTCATGCCCCCATCTTGTGATCATTCCCGGTTTCCCATGCACAACCATGTATTTCACTCGCACCGTCACTCAATCAGATATGGGATAACAGCCGGTTCTATATATATATATATGTATGTATGTACGTATATCTCCTGGTTAAAACACCCCCCTCTTATTGAACCTGCCTGCCTTATGACGCCAGTCAACCACCCCTTACTCATGTACATACATGTATCATTTGCAGCTTACTTATAAATACTGCACGCCCTGCGGTTACTCATATATACGAACTTTGGTTTGACCATTTTCACTTCGGAGACTGCAGCCTCCTCACATACCTTAATCCATTCATCTCTCTCGCTTATCTAGATTCTCCTCCCCCCCACCCCCCCAAAAAAAAATAATAATAATTCTGCGCTTCCTCTTTTTCGTATACCCATCAACCAATGCCATGCCCATGCATATAAATATTTTGATATATAAGTCCTGCACCTCCCGTGTCTCTCCCCCCAGACCCCGTCCTGTGCGTTCGAGTTCAACACCCCGTTCATTATTGTATATATCCCCCCACAGCCACTTGCTATGCCTATTTTATCCCATCACATGCCCTATCGTTTTCAAAACGAGTCAGTACTCTCTTCTTCTTTTACTGTTGTGACCACACCTCGACAAGCTTCACCCTTGTGGGTGGGGCAACCCCCCGTCGCTCACTCGCTCGGCAGTTCTCCCATAGTCACCCTCCTCAATTAATGCAAAGCGTAGCTCGATCGCTTCATTCCCCCTAATCTCTGCCTCAAAATCTTGATGTTAACCTTCATGCTGTACAAGCAGTACATCATGCACCGGGCCATAGGGGCAGGTGCCATCAGTTTGATAAATCACTTTATTGATTTTACCCCCAAGGGTGGGCCCCGATGGCCGGGCAGCGCGGTCAGCTCCATACGCTCCGCTCCAACCTCATCATGGGCCCTCACCACGTCACTGTCAAAAGAGGCCCGTTCGGAAAGCCCACTCTCCTCTCCTCCTCTACTTTATAAGCCCCTGCGTTCACACCCTCGCTATCTCCTTTCTTCCATGCCAGGAAGGCAACAGCTCTTCTCGGTGCCTCCAAAACGGCGAGATAACGCGGGCGGGTTTCGTGAAGGTATAAGCATTCAGACAATCCACTACGCTCACTCGCAGTCTCTTTCTTACTTTTTATTACAATTTATCTCTGTCTAATTGTATGGATCTGCTCTTTTCATTTTGAATGTGCATATATTTGATGAAGCTTGACCAGTGCATGTACTGTGCGAGATGGTTCATGTTTCAGCGCTGTTAAACAGTGCTGCAGATGTAGTGTAAAGCTGTTTCTGATGCCAATAATTAATATGTATGTGAGAGTGTGTGTGTGTGTGTGTGTGTGTGTGTTGTGTGCGTGCGTGTTTGGGTGGGCTAAAAGAGAAGCATGATGTGCAGGTGGGTACGAGTGCAGAATGATGAGGAAGTGGAAGGCTGTGAGAATTGGGAAGCGTAGCCAAAAGGAACGGGCAATGTATTTGTTGGCAGCGGCTTCATCATTATGGTAGACATGGGTGCTATCCTCCCTGAGCTTTGGACAACATGCATGACTGATCCTGTTGTCTCTTCTTGACCTTGTAAGACCTTTTCTTGACCTTGTAAGACCCAGGCTTGTGTCTCCTCCACTCGCTTTTTCTGCTTCCCAGGACTCTATCTCATAACCCCACGGTGTGGAGTTCCTTCACCGCCTTCCCTCCTGCCCCCTCAATTCTCCTTCTCCTTCTCTGTCTATCCCTCCTGAGCTCTACTTAAGTACTTCTATGTATTAGCCTGCCCCTCGCCCTCATGACAAGCTATAGCTAGTATTCAATTCAAACATGTGGCCATGGTAGATCCTCTTTTGCAGGCTTAAAGGGTTCGTGTAGTGAAAGAGCGAAGAATCAATATAATACATTGGCATATATATCTAGGGGGTGTTTGAATTGGACTAATGTAATAGGGGTTCAAATAGTAAGGGCCATGTGTGAGAATGTGAATATCAAGGCAGTGAGTTTTGGCATTGTGTGAGAATAGAGATGAGAGTGCAGAATATTTAAGAGAGTTGCACGCTGCTGCCTTCACTTTCGTTGTCTGTATGAGTCTTTCTCTGTTGCCCGCTCCACAAACATTCACCCCTACCCCTCCATCACACCTACCCCTCTCTTCACTTCTTACACTCATGACCTTTGAGTCTCCCTCGTGACACCTCTCTCTCCCTCTCCCTCTCTCGCCCCCCCCCCCCACACACACACACTATTATTACCCTTTTCTTATTGTCCCCATCTCTCTCTCTTGCACCTTACCATGCTCTCGAGCTTAATAATTTCAAATTTTCCATGCCTATTTAATTTATGTCTCTTGAATTTTTTTTTTTGGGTGACATATGATGTTAAAATTTGGAGACGTACGCTTATTCATTCGCTGGGGTAATAGCATAATTAAATACCCCTTTTCTGTGTTGTATACAAGGGCTTATCATTTTGTTTCATGGGAGCGCATAATTGCATTTTTTTTCCAACTTCCAGCTACAAGACTTTCCTTTGCTCATGATCGCATCCATTCTTGTACTATGTGACCAAAGTTATGCTGCTCCTGTCCCTACCTTTAAATATACCTTTGTCCTCATTGCAAAGGACACAATCATACGTACAAGATAATGGAGCTCTATATATATAAAACATTTTCCCACTTAACAACGGCAATATACCCTCCACTACCCTAGTATATACAATTATACTCCCAGAAACTTCCATTGCTCTCTTCTTAATCCTTTTTTTTTTGGCCCGACTCTTCTTAATCTGTTTTAAAATGAAGACTATGGATGTCCCTAGCTCTTACATACATATAATAGGTTAAAGTATACGTTGAATTCTTTATATTTATATCAAATTTCAATTTGATCCATCAACTTTAAAAAGTGCACTTTTAGTCATTTATTCTGAACACTGTTGATTTTACTTAACAAAAAATTGGAACTCGGTAAATTTAAATAGTGATTATGCTAATAAATGCTGAAAAATATGATTAAATGTTAAAATGCAAAAATAAGTATATTAAATAATCAATAGTTAAATATATTTTAACATTATATAATTGTTTAATGGTGATTAAATTAGCATTTTCCGTTAAGTAAAACTAGCGGTGTTAATGTTAAATGACTAAAAGTGCACTTTTTTAAACTTAAGGGACTAAAATGAAACTTAATATAAATTTAAATAACTAAATATATACTTTAGTCGGTAGAATAAATAAACATGCACACTGATTGATGTCTAGAGTCTTCACTTAGGATGGAATAGAAGACGGCCAAGCAACATAATAAAAGGAGCATTAATTATTAGAAATTATTGCATTCACTGCCGAAAAAATGAACCATATATCGATCGTGGAAACAACCAGGTGGCTAAATTAAGAACGGCCACAAAAAGGTGTCGGATTTTGCAGAGCCAATAATGAAGTGAACCGTGGGCGTTGCCGCCAAGGCATGGTGGAGTGTGAGTGGCACTGGCTGGCAGCAACTGTTGATTTGTTCTCCTGACCCAAGTAACCTGTAGTCGGAGTTATATGTGCTGTGGTGATAAATTGTTGTCAATATCACATACGGCTACATGTATACTATTGCCTAACCTAATCCATGTTCACGTGCGCTACCATTTGTAATTACAGTATTAAATTTTATCACTTCTGAAATATTTAACATATACATATTGAATTAGCAAATCGCCCTTGGGATCCCTTGATGGTTATCGGCCTGTAATCTAATTTTCATTTCTCTTCTTTCTTTGGGTTGAGATGGCAAAAATAACTTTCTGTTATCTGTTCATACCTATGCTGCTAGTGGTTGTGTTTTCTTTTCAAATACAAAGATTCTCTTACTATAACCAATGTTATTCAAGATATAAACGTTAACAGATTAACGCATTCACTTAAACGCAACCCCTTTGGGTTGGTGGTACTTGTTTAATTTAAATAAATTTGTCTGGATTTTGCAGGTTGGAGGCAAACAAGTTGGGCCTATGTCGACATTGGCCCATATTGTGTAATCCTACTCCTCAACGCTACACCTATTTCATTTCAGTGCCAAACAGAAAAACCATTGTAACAAAAGAAAAACAAAGAAAAAGCCAACAGGGTCAGGTCTCGCCGGAAGAGTTAACTCCCCATAATGTAACAAAACAAGACTCAAGACTTCTATTGAAATAGGTGCTTATGTTTGGTGTCAAACAATATTTGGAATGGAATGGAAGGTCGTTCAGTGAAAGCACAACTAACAAGTATCAGCCATACCGTGGGAAGTTTTTAAGCAAAGCCCACATTGTGACTATACCTCCCCCTGGAGACGGAGGTCATGTGTAAAGTTTATCTCCACATTTTGAATCCTCAGCTTTTTGTACTGATCTCTGGGCTTTTTTTCTTTTCTAAATCTTTTGAAGTTGATCGATAATGGGGGAAGTATATTTTGTGGACAAAATAACATAACTCAGAACGAACCAACCACAGCTGCTCATGGATCTCCTACACAGATCAACCACCTTCTAAATTCTTTTCATAACTGCAACCATTAGTTCAGGAAGTCTTTTGATACCAATTACATTTGCTACTGCTCTTCATCCTATTTAATGAATTTCCCATTATGAAAAAGGGGAAAGGAAAAGGGTCCCACTTCTGAATCAAAGCACGTATGAATTTGGAAACAACGTTGGCATCAGTTATCAGTGGTGGTACCTAAATGTGGCCCACACACCAATACATGTATTAGTGTAACAGCAATTCTTATTTAATTTTTCTTTCTTTAAAAAAGACGAAAGAAATGGGTAATTCAACGTGCTGTCTCAATCTTCCGTCCCTTTGTGATTATATTCTTAACGGGCAATGTTGACCCCCCCACGAATGATGTGCAGCCCCTCGATTTGGACATCCCTTCTCCTCTCCTGCTTTAGATCACTCATACGTGTGTGTGTGTGTGTGTGTGATTCTCCATTACCAAATACTCTTAGAGAGGAGAGGGAGGGAGAGAGATCAGCACACATAAAGTAGCATTGGAGTGTAACTGTTTTACCTAAAACTCCTCAAGTTGATATTTTAACTTGAATCCAACGTGTGTGATTGGGACGTACGTGAAAACAAATGTACTCTTTCAACCCTGCGTCGAATTATCCATGGGCCCTTTCCAGCTCGGTGCTGACATTAGAGAAGGAAGCAACAGGTCAAGTTCTATAGCATAATTGTTAGAAATTTTTAAAATAAAAAGGTGTATTTTCTAAAGGAAGAGATGCAATGCCCTTAGAAAATAACTACCATTTAGTTGAAGGGTTGTGTAGGGAGTTATAATTCTAAAATAACTACCATTTGTTTAAAGGGTTGTGTAGGGAGTCATAATTCTAAAGTCATGTATCCCTACATGTATAAAGGTGTAACTCTTCTTTGAAAAGTCATTGGTTGTGACTTTTTAAATGAAGTGGTATAGTTGTGACTTTTAATTGAAAAGACATTACTTCAAAAGGTACCACTTCAAGACATCTCTTACTTCAAAAGGTAATACTTCAAGACATCTCTCTACACTCTATAAATACCGGACACATTCTAAATGGGCTCTGCGACGCTTTGTTTGATGTCTATCAAGATTCAGTGTCTGCAAAGGATCTTTGGGACAAACTTGAGGCAAGGTATATGCAGGAAGACGCAACAAGTAAGAAGTTTCTTGTTTTTCGTTTCAATAACTATAAAATGATTGATGGAAAATCCGTCATGGAACAATTGCATGAGGTATAACATATTTTGAATAATTTTAAGCAACACAAAATGATTATGGATGAATCTATTGTTGTCTCCTCAATCATAGACAAACTTCCTCCTTCTTGGAAAAACTTCAAAAAGAGTCTTAAACATAAGAAAGAAGATATCACTCTTGAACAGTTGGGAAACCATCTTCGCTTAGAAGAAGAATATCGAAAGCAAGATGAGGTAAAAGATGCAACTGCTTGTGAGAAAGTCCACATAGTGGAGGAAGGGCAGTCCCATAAGACCTCAAAGAAAAGAGGGAAGGAGAATGATAAATCCTAGGCGCAGTATGGCCACAAAAGTAAAAAAAACAAAGGTATTTATTTCTTTTGTGGAAAAACAGGACATTACAAGAAATAATGTCGTTTCTTCAAAAAGAAGAAAGAGAGAAAACAATACATCCACAAAAGTTGACAATCTTGTGGCTTTGATTTCTGAGATTCACTTGCTTGATAATGATGAGTCATGGTGGGTGGACTCCGGTGCAACTCGCCATGTGTGCAAGAACAAGGCCTTCTTCAAGACATTGAAAGAAGAAGAAGGAGATGTGCTTTTCATGGGAAATGCTTCGAGTGTTCAAGTTAAGGGCAAAGGGACCGTGAAAATTGAATTTACTTCTGGAAAAACACTCACATTAAGATATGTATATTATGTGCCAGAAATTAGGAAGAATTTAATTTCTGTACCAATATTTAATAAGCTTGGGTTTAAGTCTGTATTTGAGGGAGACAAATTTGTTCTCACTAAGGGTGGATTGTTTATAGGCAAAGGATATTTCTGTGAGAACATGTTTAAGTGTAATGTTTCTAAAATTAATAATAATATTTATAGTTCTGCTTATATTGTTGACTCTTGTAATATGTAGCATTATCGTTTGGGTCATGTTAATTTTGAAAAATTAAATAATATGATTAATCTTGAATTGATTCCAAAATCTATTAGTAATAATAAGTCTTACACTACATGTATGATGACTAAAATAACAAGACAATATTTCCCTAAAGTAGAAAGAAGTTCGAGAATATTAGAATTAATTCATTCTGATGTTTGTGATTTGCATGGTTGGCCTACATTATGCGGTAAAAAGTATTTTGTGACTTTTATTGATGATTACACTAGATATTGTTACGTCTATTTAATGAATTCGAAGGATGAAGTTCTAGACAAATTTAAAATCTTTAAATCTGAAGTGGAAATTCAATGTGAAACATTTATTAAATGTATTAGGACAGATAGATGGGGAGAATATTATAATCCAAAATATTTTGAATCTGTAGGTATAGTACATCAAGTAACTGCCCCTTATTCCCCACAACAAAATGGTATAGCCGAAAGGAAAAATAGGGTTCTTGTAGAAATGGTAAATGCCATGTTATCTTACTCTGGTTTATCTAGTGGATATTGGGGTGAAGCATTACTAATAGCATGTCATATATCAAATAGAGTTCCTAATAAAAGAAATAAGATAACCCCATATGAATTATGGAAAAAAAGAAAATACAATCTCAGTTATTTCAGAGTTTGGGGATGCAGAGCAATAGTTAAAGTTCCAGAACCCCAAAGAAAGAAATTGGGTGAAAGGAGAATTAAATGTATCTTCTTAGGATATGCTAAAAATAGTAAGATGTATCGGTTTTTGGTAATTAAACCAAATGATTCGTATCCTATCAATAAAGTAATTGAGTCAAGGGATGTAATTTTTCAAGAAGAAAGGTTTAGTTCAATTTCGAAACCCAATGTTATTTCTTTTTCAAATAGGAGGAAAATCCAGAGGAAACAGTTTCTAGTGAAAACACCGTAGAAGAAACAGAACTTAGGAAAAGTAAAAGGGTTAGGAAAGCAAAAACCTATGGTTCAAACTTCTTTATGTTTCTCATTGAAGGGACTAGAGAAGAGGCTGAAAATTAGCTACCTATTTGTTTTAATTTAGAACATGATCCTAAAACGTTTGAAGAGGCTATGAAATCTCAGGATGCTGCATTCTGGAAAAAGGCTATACAAGATGAAATGGATTCAATAATAGGAAATAGAACTTGAAAACTAGTAGACCTCCCTCCTGGTTTTAAACCTATTGGCTGTAAATGGATTTTCAAAGGAAATTAAAAGTAGATGGATCCATAGATAAATTTAAGGCTAGGTTGGTTGCTAAGGAATTTACACAAAAAGAAGGAATAGATTATTTCGATATATATGCACCGGTTGCAAGAATTTCCACAATTAGAGTGCTTATAGCACTTGCTTCAATATATAATTTTGTAATACATCAAATGGATGTCAAAACAGCTTTCCTTAACGGAGAACTGGAAGAAGATGTGTATATGACACAACCGGAAGGGTTTGTGGTTCCTGGTCAAGAACACAAAGTGTGTAAATTAATTAAGTCTCTTTATGGACTTAAGCAAGCCCCTAAGCAATGGCACAAAAAATTTGATGAAGTAATTCTAGCAAATGGATATAAAATCAATGAATCTGACAAATGTGTTTATGTAAGTTTCAAAATGGAATAGGTGTCATGATTTGTTTGTATGTAGATGACATGTTAATTTTTGGTACTGATATGAATGAAGTAAATAAAACAAAGAAACTGTTGTCTGAACATTTTGATATGAAAGATATGGGAGAAGCAGATGTCATACTAGGAATCAAAATTATTAGGAATAACAATTGTCTTGGTCTTTCTCGATTTACCCAACTTGCACCCTGTAATATAGGAATAGGTGGGGGCGAATTAAGCCTAAAGGAAAGTGTTGTCCACGCCTTGGAAACTTCGTGCACAACTTTCTTCTTCATCTCTTCTTTTTGTTCTTCTCAAAGAGCCATTCCCACCAACAGCATTTGCTAATTTCTTTCTTTCTTTTTACATTTTTATATTTTCCTATCATCAAAATTAGTGTCTCAGATACATGCATGTTGGATATTTATTTGCATGTGTGATTTCCATTCCACTGTGCAAAATTCAAAAGGGCAAACACACACATGAGCGTTGCTTTAATTACGATAATGTATACATGTGCTCGCCATCTCTTTCAACTTCTACTGTGTGTGTGTGTGTGTGTGTGTGTGTGTGTGTGTGGGCGTCCCCTTCCATTCCACTTATTTTCAAATGAAAATCCATGACACAACAGTGCTTCAAAAATACAACTTTGCTTCACCTTGACTTTTTAAAAATAAGCATGTCCTTTAATTATCTATGCGGCACACACCAAAATAATTAAGAGTGCACTTCTATATCATCATTCACCGCCTCATGCATCTTCCTCTATATATCACATTTGAAGTAAAAGAAAAAAGTTGCATTTCAATAATGATAATTTTAATAAATAGTAATAATAAAAGTAATTAGCTAGGATAAAACCCCACTTACTATTTTCCTATTTCTTTCAAAACGTGTGTGTGTGTGTGTGTGTGTGTGTGTAGAGCGAGGGAATTAGAAAGAATGGAAGAAGAATGAAAAAAGAGGAGATAATGGAACTTTAGCACTATGACCTGGTGAGGACATGACCAACTCAGAAAGACAGAATTATGAGCTAATCAAAATCACATGAAGAACATAAAGGAAGAAGAAAAGGCATAAAATGGGCCCTCAAACATGAATGATAAAGAGACATGATTGATAGAAGCAGACTCTTGAAGAGCAGAAATAAAGTGGTGGTACCTGAACCAGCCAATTCTGGGGCATCTAAATACAAAATAGGAATTAAGGCATAACAAGAATTAGAACAAAACGAGACACTGCCTGCTTTCCCCTTATCTATATCTATTACCATTAATCTTGATGTCAATATAATTCATCGATGTAAAAAAATACAGTAGTTAAGATGAAATGCTAGCTTATAACATGTAATCAAAAGCTTTATTTTAAACATGTCAGTAAAACAATTCACGTACCTATAATAAAATATAATGTAAAAAATTATTTTATTAATAAGAATAAATTGAATTAATAAAATCTCCAAAAAGAAGAAAAAGAAGAAGGAGGTGGGGCTCAATATATCAGATATATTGTAGAAAATTAAAGGCGATTATACGTATAAGAAATAATTCAGGGTAAAGTCCATTATTGATGGACAAGAGGATTCTGGATCCTCAATCACCTGTAACTCAATCCAATTCATCAATCACACACCATCCCTCCTGCCGTTGACCTTCCAAGTTCCAACCAACACTTTACAGTACATCACCCTCCTCTCTTAATTAATATACTAATTAACGACTCATAACAGACAATGATCAAAGTTGGTCCAAAAAAACAGACACTGATCAACAGATTTGCAGGGATTAGTGTTGCGATGAGTGAATCTGATGAATATATATGCAAGGAATATTTAGGAACAGATTTGCAGGGAATGGTTTGTATTATTTTTAGGTATTCGACCCCACAACATCATGTAATGAACACCCATGCAAGTAAAAAAAGCTGCACTCATACCAATCTCTTAACCCCCCCCCAAAAAAAAACAAAAGAAAGAGAGAGAAAGAAAAAGATGTCAATGTAACAACAGTACGTTGCCCTGATCGATAAAGCAAGCTTAACATATAGAACAGATAGAAATGGTGTGAATTGTTTGCACGTTGGAACCACTAAGCACTGATGAGATCAATGGAAAGCCTCTTTTCACATATAAGAGCAGCCAGGAAGCTAAAGACGAAGTTTCTCCCTCGAGTCTAAAGCTAAGTCAGAAATATCCAAACAACATCAGCTTTCGGCATTAAAAAAACACACGGACTCAGGAAACAGCAAAACGCATGGGAAAAATGCAAACCTACTTCTCCAATATTAATAGTCAAAGCAAAGAGAGAGACGACCATATGTCTAATAGTACTGCCCTGGTGGTATGAAAAAGTTAGGTGTTCCTATGCCCAGTTATTAATGGTAATGCATATTTTTATATTTATATTACGTGTATAGTGCAGTGGTGTTGCAGTGGCAGAGAGAGTATTTTAATTAGGTCCAAAGGTTGTCAATAATTGTTGCCTTTAAGAAACCTAACTGTACACCAAACTACACACACTCACACACGAAATAGAGTAGATAGTAAATAGTACACGGTGAATGAGAATGTGGTAGATATATAGCGTGAAGCTTCCGTATCATGATTGTGATTGTTTGGGCTAACCTGAGGAAGTGTTGATTCATTTCATCAGAAGCCACTTCTTGAACTAATTAATGGCCTTGACAGTCCGGCACACACCCATTGTTCCCATATGGGGCCTCCTCCCTCACCACATTTCACTATCCTCACATGCATTTGCCAATTCCGTCAGGTGTAAAGGCCGAGGGCTTCTATAAGCTAACATGTACCATTATCCCAACTATTTAATTATAACTAGCAGAGTTGTGCGTATCAACCTCTTGCAATATGGGAAGCCCGGAAAATGAAGTGTAAACCAATCTTTTTTGTGACTGGGGAAGGTGACATAGGATTCAAGGAAACCAACGCGATAAACGTCATTGATAAGATATATATAGAAAACCTCTTTTACGAAAATACACAAACCATTTATGCTCGTGATGGCTTGCAATAATCAAATTGCAAATTTGTACAAGAGAGACTATAAATGAATCGCTAATCGCTTTCATGTGGCTGTACGTGACACTTGAGTTTAATAAAGACGTGTGGGATTTGAACTCTGGCCTGGGAATATGGGTGACCATAACCAGCAAAGCTTGGACCTCAGATGTCAATTTTGTGGGAGCTGGGAAGCCGCTCGCGTAAAACAAAATGTGCATAAAAGGATGAATTTTCATAGGTACGTACAGATATCAAATCGAATATGAGTTATAAGTTAAATGAGTGGTAGTCTATATATATATCATATTAGATAGGTGCATGAACAAGAGAGTGTATATCTTGGGTTTAAGTTCAAAAGCACCTGTATATATGTGCTAATTTCTTTTGGTATTTAATTTGCCACCTTTAATTCCCAGCACGTGAAAGCAGGCAGAACAGGGTGAAGTCAAAATGATGGTTGTAAAGGTAATCAAAAGGAAGATTTATGTCAAAACAATTGCAGACAGGCAATTAAAGTGGAAAGCTATGAGTCAATCAAGAGTAGAGAAGTCAACGTTGTAATACGAAAATTTTGCTGGTTGTACTTCATTTTAAAGTACATTACTCCTCAATCCCCATAAAACAAGGGGAAATAAATTCAATATAATAGCTCTTTTTCTCCCCCCGGGAAAGTATTTTATTTTATTTTATTTTATTAGATTATAGTTTAATTTTTCACTCCATGGATTCTCTTTCCCGCTGCATAAATATCCCATTATTGGTTCACAACTCCCTATCATCTGTTCTGTACAATACCGAGGATCTCCCACACCTTCTCTCTTCTATGCTATGTTATCCTCACATACTATCCGTTCTTCCAAGTTTGATAAGTACTGAGGTTCCACCCTCAAATTTTCCCTTTCTTTTCACTCTATAGCTACATATATATTGCAAATTCATTATATATATATATAGATATGGTGGTAGCTTCTCCACACCCTATCCGGAACGAGAAGAGTTTGAGCATCGATCTTCCAACGGTGGACCTTTCGGCCGAGAGGTCAGTGGTGTCACATCTCATAGTGAAAGCCTGTGAGGAGTTTGGTTTCTTCAAGGTGACAAACCATGGTGTCCCTCCAGAAACAATAGCTAAAATGGAAGAAATAGGACATAGCTTCTTTGATAAACCCATGGCTCAGAAGAAGCAAACTACACCAGCTAGTCCTTTTGGCTATGGCTGCAAGAACATAGGCGTCAATGGAGACATGGGAGAGGTGGAGTACCTTCTTCTTAGTGCCAGCCCTCCTTCCATTTCGCAAATGTCTCTCAACATCTCCAATGACCCTTCTGACTTCAGGTACGTACGTGTCCTCTCTTAGCTATCAATCTGCTTCTCCAAAATAGGGGAAATAAAAACTATTTTATTGTTGTCTTAAGATGATTTCTATAGCTAATTAATTACAAACTAGTATATAAACTTCAATTGACAACAGTACTTTTTCTTAAAACAGCATGTGATACCATTCATGATATCATATTCTAAAAGCTCACAGTAATACACACACAAATATAATACTGCAATTCACGTATGAATTTTATAATTCAGGTGCTAGTTAGCCCTAGCCACCTGTCATTTTCTTAACCTTTGGCATTCGTTTCATGGTTGGCTTGCCTTACCTTCTTCTGTACTGCGTTTAAGTCGAAGAAGAATTCCTAGCCAGAAAAGAAGAGAGATGGGGGGAATATATAGGATGGACCACACTGCTTGTGGCTACTTATATAATTGGATATTTTAGTTTTTGGGAATACGGCGTAGCCAAGCAATGGGGGAGAGATGGTGTATACAGCATAAGAAAAGAAAGTGACAGTTGGGGAGTGACAATATATAATAGAATGGGTGTTGTTTTTTACATGGACCATGCCTACCTAGTTAGTTCTTGCCAGCTTATATACCCGCTGAGCCTAAATCTGAGTTCAATGAATTATTATGACTTTGCTGTTTGGAACTTGCTTCCAATGAGTTGTATCCGACCAACTGAGAATGGAGAGAGAAAATTATGAACTTTGTTTTTCCCCTTCTGTGTGACCAATAATCTTATTTTGTCAACTATTCTTTAAACAACACTCTTTGCTACCATGTACGTACTTAATTACGTGGTCCATTTGCGTTCTCCCTTTTAAATTCGTATATCTGTCAGTGTGTGCTCCTGCGCTGGCTCTTCCTGTTTCTGATTCCAATTACAACTTTCTTCACTCATATTAGCTCTGTTGCTGAACAAGAAGAGCCTCGCTAATTAGGTTATTAACCCTTTAAAATTACTTTTAGAATCACCTTTATATAAATCGAGATAAAACTCATTTTACATATTTATCTCAAATTATGTAAAATCACTTTTTAAAAGATAATCTAAATAAACTATTCATGTTTCTATTGGTCAAAGGAAACTCGATTTTCCGCACTATGTAAATTAATACACACACGCGCGCGGAGGGAGGGAGGGTGAATCTTTGAAAGCCACTTTTTCACTTTTTAGACCACTAGGAAGGTAAATAATTAAAAACTACTTGATACGAAGCAAGGCAAGCCATGGAAAGAATGCGAAAGGTTGAAAACGCAACGGTAAATAACTTTTTTTATGTGCAAGTTGTGAAATGGGAGCTGTTGGCGTGCAAGTTGTGAGATTGATATTATTTACTTTTCTGGATAATGGTTTAGAATGATGTGCCTGGTTCGTTTCCCAACTGGTGTATCTCTTTTTCCTTACCTAAAGGAATAGTGATAGTGAAGATGTGATATTTTTTGAAAATTTCATCACTCTTGTAAAATTTTTAATGGGGCGAGGATCGTATCATCCATGGCACGAAACTATTAGTTTTTTTTTTTAAAGATGTAATGGTGAATTTTATGAAATATGATAAAAACTTGAAGTCATTACAAAATGTAACTGAAAATCGATTGAGATGTCAAATACAGGAAGCTTCCCCGGATTGAAGTAGAGACATTGTGATTTGTTATATTAGAAGGATTGAGGCAATAGTAATACTGGCACATATGCGAGAGAGTATGGACGAAGGAGGATGTCGTAGGAGATAAGATGGCTTATGTCACGGGGAGAGAGAGAGACACACACACACACATACACTCTTGGGGGGTTACCTCCCTCAATGACGTTCATGTCTGTCAATAGCTGATAGCTCCCAGTGCCCGTCCTCTGCTTTCTTTCTTTCTTTTGGTGTTTTTTTTTTTTGCCAGAACGTCCTGTGCTTTCCATTCATTCAGGAAGATATATATATATATAGAGAGAGACACACACACAAACACGCACACACAAGAAACCTGAGATGAATGTCAGCAACCGTAGCATCCCATCGAATGAGATTTGGCGTGTCGGAATGACATCTCAGACCCAGAGACACATCAACACCAACAACGCCCAGTCATATCAAAACTCTGCCAAACCTATTCTTCAAAGAAAAAAAAGGTTCTAATTCCCAATAAAGGAATTAATCCATGGGGTATTCTCATTTTTAGGCCCATATATGCTATGAACCCCAATAAAGGAAAGCTCTCAGCCGAGTGCACCAGTGGTTCGACTCACGATCCACTCTCTGCTACACGCACACGCACTTTCATTTCACCTCAACTCCACGATTGAGTGAAGTCGTTGGTTTCTTCATTCATAAGAATGAATGGATTTCTGTGTTTTTGGAGAGAGAGAGAGAGAGAGTGACGATGATGGGTGTGAACGTGACAGGTGTAGGGTGAGAGAATACACGGAGGCAGTGAGGGGGCTGGCATGTGAGATACTGGAGGTGATGGCAGAGGGGCTGGGGGTCCCTGATGCATGGGCGTTCAGCAGGATGATCAGGGACGTTGACAGCGACTCCGTGCTCAGGCTCAATCACTACCCGCCCACGCTCAAGGACGCCTCGAATGTTGGCTTCGGCGAGCATTCTGACCCTCAGATGCTCACCATCCTCACATCCAACGACGTTGCTGGCCTCCAGATCTCTCTCCACGATGGCCTGTGGATCCCCGTCTCCCCAGACCCCTCTGCCTTCTGCGTCAATGTTGGCGATGCCTTGCAGGTAATGACGAATGGAAGATTCAAGAGCGTGAGGCACAGGGCGGTGACAGACTCGCACAGGTCAAGAATGTCCATGGCCTATTTTGCTGCTCCTCCCCTGAATGCATGGATTGTTGCTCCCCCCGTTATGGTTACGCCTGACACGCCATCTCTTTACCGGCACTTCACTTGGGCCGACTACAAGAAAGCCGCCTACTCTCTCCGCCTCGGAGACCGTCGCATTCACCTTTTCACCAATACCACCGTCTCAGACTTCCCACCCCACTGATTATACTTCTGCTCCTTTGTGTTGTAATCTTAATAGTGCCCTGTCAAAAAAAAAAAAAAAGCTCGTTTCCCATAGATAACTTTCTATATAACTATCTGGGTCAAGTGTTCCTCATGGTTTTTTTCCTCTTTCCCTTATTACTTTGTCTTATTGCCTGGGATGTGTGGGTCAGTCAACATTGCTGTCACAATGATAGTGTCAGTGTCTCATTTTCCTTGTAACCTGTTTGGCAGTTTCAAGTTTCGTTAACAAATGAAAATCTCGAGTAATCCGTTCCATCTACAGGTCAAGACATTTCAAACTCATTTCTCTCAGCTTCTTAGTGCTTGTATGAAAAGCCCAAAAGAATGTAAAAGAATTCTTTTGAAATAAAATTTTATACACATGCTTAATGTATATACTTACTTAAAATTTTGTAAAATAACTTGAAATAAGTAAAAAAAAAAAAAGAAAAGAAAGAAAGAAACTACATGGATCATCACATCTCACACGACCAAGGCCGTGATGGAAGATAAAGTTCAACATTTCAACTATAATCAACCAGCCGGACGTCCTTAGTTTTGTTTGCATAACTAACGATACAGCACAACTATAACCAGGCTAGCCGTTGTCATCAAATAACAAGACAACCGGCTTAAATCATTAATTACATGCCTGTCATAATAAATGGAAGAGTTTTTGTGTTAAGGTGCGAACTCTAGCCTAAATAAATCAACTATTTTAATCTAGGGGGTGGCCGTTGGCGCCACCGGACAGCCCAAAGAAAAAGGTGAACATGCAGCGTAGAGCAGGTGCCGCTTCCCCCTAGACAGTAAATTGAGATCTTGAAGCAAAACGGGAACACTTCCTTCTCCCGCTCTTTTTGAGCATGCAGACACAGGACTGAAGGATTTCAAAATCCTCCTCCCAAAACAGCAAGGATGCCTTCTCTGGGTTCTCCAAAAGCATCTTCGACGTCAGCCAACCAGCAACAGTCCATGTTTGCATCAGCCGGGACTGCTTCCCTATAAACTTCCCGTTTCGAGTGTCATAATACTCTGGCCATCCATCCACAGGAAGTCTTGTCTCTGCCACATCAATGGCCTTCTGTGCCAAATCAGGCCGCCCCATCTTGATGCAGGCTAAAGTGAACTGATGATGTTTAGAAGAAATAGTGTCAATTGCGAGCTCATTGATCATCAACTAAATAATGTCTTGTTCATGAAGGGAAGATTCATCAAGTTTCAATTCACCAAAATGTTCATCCAATGAATAGTTAAAGAATGGAAATTTCATTAGAAAAGATGCATCTTAGGTTGTTTCATTTTTCAGCCTTTAAGCAAAGGAAGTAATTTAAGCAACAGGCTTCCAGCTGCTCTTTTCAGTCTATAAATAAACACAAACAAAATTGGAGTGCTTGAGACTTGAGAGCACTTTCCATAGCATAAATCTCAAAGACAGGATTAAATATCGAACTTACTTGCCAGAGAAGTGTTGGCCACGATCCACCATTGTGATAAGACCACGGGCTGCAAACAGTAACTGAAAGTTAACATAATTGTGCAACTAACATCGGGGGCAGGAGAGCACTCACTGAACGCAAATTGTGGCGAAATGACGTGTGTACTTTTTTTTTGGGGGGGGGGGGTGTTGTGAGGATATAAGAGAGCCTTACGTGTTCTTGGGGTCACTGCCAGTGATTATGCGCCATTCATCACTCTCCAGGGCAGGATAGCATATCTTAAGAGGCATTTGAGCGACAAGATCATCCCATTTGGCCTCTATTAAATTCAAAATGCCCCTATTCTGCTTTGTAGTGCCTAAAGAAGAAATGATGGTCCATAGATTTCCAAGTGTGAAAAACCTGAAGTCCATGTGGGCAGGTTGCAAATTGCCAATGAAATATCCACCTTCCTCAGATATCCAGTCTACCAGCCAAGAAGGAATTTGCTCCGGATAGATGTTAAACTTGTTAACAGCATCGTTAGAATACTCTTCCGTCTTGTAACGATATATTTCATTAATCTTCTTTATATCAACCCAATAATATTCTCTCATGTGAAAAGAGAGAGCACTTAGGCGATTATTAATGGCAGTAACTAGACTCTTGGTTACATCACTGACAATCAGCATCTCACGTGAGCAACGCAAGGCTGAGTAAAATAATGCCTACACATCCATTAAAATCCCATAGAAGATCATTTCAACAGAGGTAGAAGAGTTAAAAACATTTTTGTAAAAACATTTTAATTAATGTTTCATGCAATAGCAGAAAATACAGCTTTCTACAATTGCAGCATCAAAACTTGGTCAAGTAAATCTACAGAAGGAAAAAGAATGAACGATATTCTATGAATACCACATTTAGTACCAATATACTGATGAACATCAGTAAATGCTAGTTCCTATTTCTATAAATATGCAGTGATAGTGGCAAAACAGGATGATTAGCTTACTTGGATCTCAAGAGGGTGACCATGTATACCCATCCGTCTGTCGATCATGCAGGAACCATCAGTGACTAATAAAGTAGGAAACATGTCAAATCCATCGGTCAGGCACTGCTTAAGAATCAGTCTCATGCCCGTCTGGACATCCACTCTTTCTTGCAATGCATAATCGCCAGTGAGATTCCCATAAGCTCTCAACAAAATGATCCACCATAATCCTGTCAGAAGAAGCATTAAATATAGGCCTAAAATTTGGACCTAAAAAATGTCTAGAAAGCACAAGATCCATAGTCTTTTTGTTTCAAATGATATCACAGTGACATTTCACTAACAGTACCCTGGTGTCTATTTTTTTCACAGAGAAACAACTCACCAGAATCAACAGGTGCTACACGGCCAATAGCTGACTCACCAAAATCAGGATCCAAAACCTCCTCAAATGCTTCATTGCTTCCATCAAGAGACACACTTCTAACTTTGAAGCTTGCTGGCATCAGCCCCTGCCCTGGGCTGTAACAGTCAACAGTTTTCTCCCAACTCTAGTAAATGTAAACATTTCAATCATTAAATTGCTAAAAGAGGAGAAACATCAAGAACCGTCTATAAAAGTCTAATGAAGGCTTATTCAACATTCTTCCCTGAGAGCACTCCAAATAGTATCAAGAACTATTAACAATTCACCTGTTCCTCCGGTGGACACTTAACTCTAAATATTAAAATATGATAGAATGATGTAATGTAAATAAACATTCAGTGAGAAAACCGTAGAAGGTTCAGGTACTGAGTTATATTTCAGGACAAAGTAGAATGATGGAAGGAACAAAAAATCAGACATGTAAAGTTATCAAGTATTATCATTCTTCTAACCACACGGGATCTGCAACACCCAAATTCTTAATGAGCAAGATCAGGTATTATCTATTATGTGGAAACAAAAGTTAATGCATCATCTAAAAGAAGGTCTTCAAAACTACAAAGTTCAGACAATTCCTTTTAAAGTGTGCGATCAAAGAATTTACACATTCAACAGGAAAAACAATTGTCACTGCAAATAAAGCAAAGAATGACAAGCTAATAAAAGCCATGAAGTCCATACTTTACCTGCAACTGCAGTGTGTGAAGCAGAAAATTCTTGACAATCTCTCCTTCACCATTGAGTAAAAAGGCAATTGCTGATGGAACAAAATCACGGATAAAGATTTGATCATAATTCAATGGTTGTTTGTCCGTAGGATCATTAGCTGCAACAGTCCCAACTGGATTCCCACAATAAGTGACAACAGAACCTCGAAGCAGCTTCCAAGCTTCCTTTTCAATCTCAGACACCTCCCTCTCAACCTCACTCTCATTCAAACCCTTCAAATTATGTATATTTACATTTGGCTCATCAGTTCTGTCTTTGTGGACTTCTTCCAATCTACTCTGACCAGTTTCAATTCTTTCGAACACCAATGGCTTCACATTTAATCCACTTTGAATATAAATCTTCTCAAAGCTTTTGTCACTAACATGAGAATCAACAGATGTAGAATGGTTTCTAAAGTCCGAAACTGCATTCGGTATCAATGAAATGCCCCTACCACTGCCTATATTGACACAACTATTACTGAAAATTCTAGCCTGACCCCAATTTGAATCGGAAATTCTAAAATCTCTCCGATTCAGATTGATTATATGAATACACCTTACAATTTGAGTATTACAGGTATGGTATCTGTGCCGATGCACGGATTTGGGATATGATTTGGACAAGATGTCCATGACTGAGCCATTAAACTTTGTTGGAGAAAACCCAAAAAGAGACGAACTAGTACAGCTACTTAGGATTTTACAACAAGGCTTCATGGTAGAGACCCCAATACAGCTCCCAGTAGTCATTTGCCCAACCAAATAACCACAGCCCATATAAAGAAATCAATTTGGCCAAAAAATATTTATTTATTTATGTACGACTAAGTTGATCTTCGCAAAGCTAGAAAAAACTTAGGTTATATGAAAGAAAATTGGGTAATAATATATGGGGAAAATAAAATTGATGAAGCTACAAGTTCCAAAATCTAAATTGATCACTGGGCTAATGAAATGGAAAATATATGACAAGTTTGTTACTTACAGTTTGAGGAGACGGCGAGATCAGATCGAGCGGTTTGAATGAGAGCGGAAAGGTGTCCGCGAATAGAATGGAGCGAGGAAGATCAAAACGCGGATTTATAAGCTGGGGAAGGGAAAGTTCGTAGGAGAGAGGCAGTTGCTTCCGGAGTTGATCCATCATCCCTGTCTGAATACGGAACAATTGTAATTACGTCAGTGTCCCTGCACTGCACGAGTGCACGTGATGGATCGGCCTTTTGGGAGCGCCAGAATTACTCCAATACCCTTCAAATTCTCCCCCGTACAGTCGTCCGGAGAGGAGGAAGGGTGTGTGCAGGGATAGAACGGTCCCGCCATTTTTAGCACGTTTTAAAAAATGGCAGGAACGCGTCAAAAGTGCCAAGGCCAAGGGGTCATTTCGGCTCCATCTCCGATTCCGATTCTACACCGAAAAAACAGAAAAACTTGTACGCCGCGTAACAGTCCACGTGGTGCCTGGTTATTCGCCACCATGCGGGCTCTGACATTGAAAATATGGAACCAGTAACAATGGTAAGCTTAACTCACTCTACTAATCTGATCTGGATCGTCTAGATCTAGATTTGGACGATACAGATTTGATTTTTTTTTTAAAATAATAATTTTGTAAGTAAAAAATTATTTTTTAAACAAATAGTAGTTAAGAGATTGCTTTTATTTTTTATTCTGCATTTATTGGAATAATTTTTTTTTAAAAAAAATAGATTTTTATAAAATCAAATCTGGACCGTCCAGATCAGATTTGAACGGTTCAAATCATATTAGTAGGATGAGCTAAGTTTAAAGTTTAGCATTGAAACTGATTTCTTGAAAATATCTTTCGTAATTGCGAGTATCACCTCACATTAAGTATCTTATCTCTTAAACAGCCCACTGTCTCGTGGATCTTGAGATTTTTCTTGATTGTTTTATTATTATTATTATTGCCTATATTAATTCGTTGTTTCTATTTGCTGGGAGTGGAGCCAAAATTCTGCAAGTTGCCGCATCACAAGGCATTCTTGTGTTTGTCTGGGTTGACGGCAAAAGCGTAAACAATCACGTTTAAACCCAAATAAGGGATTACGAAGCTTATTCATGTTATTTTACAAACTCTGATTAACCATGATTTCCCCTCATAGGTAGGTAGGAGCCTAGGATTTGGGATTCCGATTTGAAACCCTCTTTTTTTGCGTGACGGACAAAGATACTTCGATTAGACAAAACGCAATAAAAGGCCCATGAGCCACAGGGCCCACACAAACTAAACCCTGACCCTGACGGGGGGAGTGAAGAGAGTTATGAACAAATGGAAAAACTTTTGACATGCCCGATAATATTAATTTCTTAAAATAATAATCCAAATGCTTGATTGTACCGTTTTGTAATCACTAGTAAAATCAAATGGTTTTATATTAAAGGTACAATGTAAGAGTGAGTTGACATTTAAAAAAAAAATTAAAAAAGTTACTTAAAAAATATTTATATTTGTCATTTATCTTTATATTCATCATTCAAGGTTTTAAGAAAAATGATAAATATAAATAATTTAAAGCCATCTATTAATCTTCTTAAATATAAAAAAAATCAATTAATTTTTACATTAATAATTGAATGTAATATTATTTTGACAATGCCGCCTTTATACAAAATACCGAATACGGGACTCCAATCTCCTACACGAGTGCAAGTCTCTAATCTCATGAGAAATGTTACGAGTCACACTGTTAGAGCCCAAGAGAAGTGGCCTAGATAAGTAGGCAGTGTCCATTTGTTTATGTTAACCTGGACCGATAATATACATGTTGATCCAATAACAACCATCAAAAGCGCCCCACCCCCCCTCCAAAAAAACATAAAACTACAGAAACTACAGGCCCATAGTGGGCTTCGTTACCTATCCTCTAATACAGATCATTAACATGCCATAGAAGAATAATTGAATCTCAAATATTCACTAACCACCCAATACTAATTCTTGCCATACGAATGAAGCAGAGGTAAAATGGGTTTGGCTTCCCTCAGAATTATTTTCCTCCGTATCTCCTCAGAGTTAGGGCTTGTTTGGGAAGTAATAAAACCTAGGTTTCAAACCTTGGTTTCACAGAATCCGAGATATGTATGTGAGAGAGTTTTATCTCGGCTTGCGTGAAAGTGATTTTGAGAATTGATTGGCAAACAAGCTCTTACATGTTTACCCTTAAATTAAAACAAATGAAGAGTCCAAATTTAAGATTTTATAAAATTAGTATTATAAATATAAATAAATAAATTTAAACTATTGAAATATGATCTACATTATTTATAACTGCAATATATACAAGATAATAAAATTTTTACCTTATAAACTATTATCATAGAAATTTTATAAAATATTAAATTTGGACTCTTCATTACTTGATCTAAAGGTGAAAAGGAGATTACGAGGAAATCTGCTCCCAAGGGTAAAAGGTTGTAAACCTCTTCATTTAAAAAAAAATGTGTGTTGTGTGTGTGTGTGTGTGTGTGTGTGTGTGTGACGGGGAAGCATGAACACACGCAGGGGAGAAGTTGAATTTGTGCATTGCACCGTAATTAATAATATAAAGAAAGCTGGCAGCTTCGTAGCATGACATAAGCGGTGATATCATTTGTCACTGACATGTATTAAAGATAACATGCGTATACACACATATATGCTCAGATACGTATTGGCTTCCCGCACCTCCAATATTTTATGTATTAGCCGAGTTACTGCTCATTTCTTATGAGCTAAATTACCGGTAAAACAAACCCAGTATATTATGGAGTCTGAAAGATGAGGCTTATAAATAACATGACTTCCCATTGATTTCTTATATTGACGTAACATAATATTTTCACAACTCATCATTTCTCTTTGTGTGTGTATTTTCTTTGAACAGGTCGTTTAATCCGTGTTATCATCGATTTTTGAATAAGCTGGATCTATACATGATCATATCAAATTCAGACCTGAAGTGCTAACCTAGTTAATTTGTTGATTCGAACAAGCGAATGATATGGAAAATAAGATACGGTATAGAGAAATCTGGGAAATGATGTGTGTGGTCGAGAATTAGCGACAAATACCTACATCCAACTATTCTATCCATGAACCATACCTAGTTTGGTATATTAGAACTATGGATTTGAAAATAGAATTAGGGTGGGAACCCAAAAATAAGCCTGTTTATTTTGTTGGAACCCAATTCTATGGAATTGGCAATTCCACAAAAAGGTTGGAATTGGGTTCCATGGCTTACCCTATGGAATTGGAACTAGTTCCATAGAAGTGAAATTTTCTTTTTCTTTTACCCTCCAACATTTTATCAATTTACAACTCTATCCTTCCCTCTTCCACAACCCAACTTGTTCCTCCGATGACCTCCCTCTCTGGCCTAAGAACAACGACATCACCCTGGTAGTGGCGAGGACGGTGATGGTGGCAAGGATGGCAGATCTCGCGACCTCTGCATCTTCTTCTTCCTCAGTCTCACCTTACATTTGGCGATCTAGCGACCTCTGCATCGTCTTTCTCAATCCATCACAAGGACGAGTTCAGTTTGACATCTTCCTCCTCCTCAGTCTCTCCTTCCCTCTTTTTTGGCAACCTTTGCACAAGGATGTTTAACCCAGATGCAACCTTCGATCTTCTCCTTCCTTCGATCGTCCCCATCGTGGATCTTCTTCCTCCTTCAATCTTAACCCAGAGACCATAGATCTAATGATGTGACTGAGGTGAGCAACGCACAACGTGTCGGTGGAGGATTTATTTTTCCTGATGGTCGAATGGCTGATGGAGGATTCTGCTGGTGGACCTCTGCATCTTCTTCCTCAATCTATCACAAGGACGAGTTCAGTTCGACACCTTCTTATTCCTCAGTCTCTCCTTCCCTCTTTTTTGGTGACCTTTGCACAAGGATGTTTAACCCAGACGCAACCTTCGATCTTCTCCTTCCTTCGATCCTCAGAAATTGCTATCGTCCCCATCGTGGATCTTCTTCATCCTTCGATATTAACCCAGAGACTATAGATCTAAGGATGCGACTGAGGTGAGCGGCGCACAACATGTCAGTGGAGGATTTTTTTTTCCTGATGGTCGAATGGCTGATGGAGGATTCTGCCGGTGGAGAGTTGCCGCTGGGTGAACAACCGTGGGTGTAGGCAAAGGGGCAATTTTTTTTTGCCGCATTTTAGTAGTTTCATATTAGAAATACATATTTCAAATAAAAATTATATCACACTTCTTCCATCCTACTAAACATGTTTTAAAACTCAGTTCCAGTTCCAGTTCCACTTCAACTTCCAGTTCCAATTCCAATTCCATTTCCAACAAAAACACTTCATGTACCAAACAGGGCATAAATTCACTGTGAAATGGTGAACTTGCATGGTTTAATTAATTTCATGATAATTGAAGATTGATGATAAGAGAGCGTGAGGGTATTACATAATTGGAGAGATTAAGAGTTGTGTGGAAGAAACGCAAACTCGTAATTGGAAACAAAAGTAGGGTTTGCATCAAATGAAGATCAGTAAAGGGATGAAATCGAACCGTACAGAACATTAAAAATGAGGAAATAGAAAAGAGGGAGAACAACGCAAGAATCCACTTCATTTGTTACGGCTGGGAAACATATTCCCTGCACTTGTAGGCACATTAATTATAATTAAGGCTCGTCAAGCCTCTGCTTCACTTCAGCATTGCAACCATTAATTTAATTTCTTTAATTAACTAATTGGTCTAAGAAGGTAATAAGGACGTAAGCTCAAATCTTACTTCTTTTATGATAATCTTAAGCCTTGAAGCATGACTATCCTTGGTGAGAAGCTAGCTCCTGAAACCCAATTATACTTCTCTAGAGAAAAATATACAATATAAATAAGCAATAAACATGTTTGTTGTACTTGTGCTTTTCAATTTCTGTATCCACCCATCTGATCCTCAATGTAAGACCTGATTAAATAAATTTGGGTGGATGAAGGATATTGGTTAAATTAATTGATATGTCACTGTTGGTAGATGTCTTATAACCCACCACACATCAATCATATTTCAAGGCTTTCTTGATTTGAAGTTGTGAGTTGAAACTAAAATGCAATGGGGTGTACTGTGAGGGTTGTAAATAAGAAATGTGACATCGCGCTGTGTCATTTATAAATGGTTTAAGGGCTAATGTACCGATGAGGCATTTAGATGTGGAACCCACATTGCTGATCATATATTTATCAGGATTTGAGAGTATTTGTTGCATATCGTTTAAAAATTAATGGATATAATATTTGTGTCACATTGAACCTTAAAATCTCAATACCTGGCCTCCTCGCAAAATAATGAAAACATCATGTGAATTTTCATAGCCTCTGCAAATATGAATATCATTTGCAGTATGTGTCGATACAAAGTTGGCTCTCATAAAATGTATACAATTTCGGTATCTGTCTTGGGGGCAAAATGATGGGTTTTAATTAATAAAAAGGCGAAAGTGGAATTGAAGTTTGGGAAGATGAGGGGAAGGAGCTTTCCAATAGTAATAAGAGTGTAATAAGAGCAGCCCACACCACGACAGAGTGGTCGCATGCCACTGTGTTTTGATCATGAATAATGTAAAATTTCTCACGGTGTCAATAATCCTATTTCTAGGCCAAACATTATAGTCTTCGGATGGATCATGTATAGAAACGACACCAAATCAATTAATTAACTAGGAAATACTTGTTACATTTAGCTTCTTCATGGTCGGTCATTTTGTTTGGTTGTGATGCTGAGATCGTGATACAATACCCGCAATATGGCATTTGAAAGTCTGCCTTCCACCAAACTAAACGTGACTCTCAAGCCTAGTATGCAAAACTCTGCCCGCACACATGTATGTATGAAAAACAACTAAATCTATTCCGTAGCTGCTAAAAAAGAACCACGTTAACATGGACGTAGGATGTGTGTGTGTGTGGATACTCCTTTGGTATGATACATTAGACACGAGAGAGCGAACATTGGATGCTCTTGCATACATATCACTCATTTATATGTCGTTCGGATCTTGGATGATCTCTCATATACATAGATATATAATTTCATAACTCAAATGACGCCTAGTGTTTCTCTAAGTAATTTTTAGGTTAGAAGTTTGAATATACTATTTTCAGGAAATAACTTGTTGATGATGAGTTAGGTGGAAAAAAGTTGGTTGATTTTTTTTTTTGAATGGATATATATATATTTACCGTTTCGCTCCAAACCAATCTACTTTATTTATAAATTAATATATATAATATGATGATATATATAGGTATTTTAGAATATATATACCTACGTTGTAAATAATTTAAATCTGTGTAATTAAGAAAGAGGCGTGGGAATAATTCGGGCAGGGGAGAGAATGATTTGACGCGAAGGTGGAGATGTGAAAGAGAGAAGCAAGGGAAAGGGAAGGATGGCGGTGTGGGGGTAGTGAATGAATATGGACTAGGAAGGCAGTTTCAAGGGTTGCGGCCCTCTAGCAAGCCTAACCCGAAATTCTCTCCCTTTCCCAGCTTCAAAATCCAATTCATACAACACCACCACGTGTCATCCTTTAAACGCTTCATTCTCATGGACCACTCCCCCCCCCCCTCTCTCTAACATTCCCCCGCCGCCATGCCCTCTCTCTCAACTATTCCATCACGTGCACCCCCAGCCTCCACAATCAAA
>QFDD01114608.1:0-38333 GCA_006871305.1 Vachellia collinsii
TTTTATATTTTGATTATATCCATGGAGTTTGTTCAAATTCATGGTGAGTCAAAATTTTCAAAATAAATATATAATTGCATTCCTGTAATGATTAATTACTGCAAGACAGAATGATAGAAGATGCAGAGAAAACAAGGTCACAAGATTCTGTTAAATTCTCTCTCTGGCTCGAGATTTTCCCCAAACATAATCATTCATCCATGCAACAATAATTCTCCCCCCCAACATTCACCAAACAACCCATTTTTTTTATTCATAATAATTCCTGGACATCGATGTACGAGAGTAGTAATTAAGGATTTAACTTTCTTTTTTGCGTGTCTGATTTTTTCGTTGCCACATTATACTCCGCTCATCATTTTGGTTGCATCAATAAACCAAATTACAACTATATGTGTTCTGATATGTGTTTCTTGTCCTTTTCAAAGGCTAGCTGTGGCCTGGTCGATGCTTTTTCTTCATTCTTTGAACACGAAAAAGGAATCGGCAGCCTGAGCTTTGACTCCATGTTTCATAAATTATGTTTCATAATGGATATTTGTGATTTCATATGTATTTCATTTCATTTATTTTTCTTTTCTTTTTTTTTTTAATACGACAACAATCATCGTTGGTTTTAGACTCCATGTTTCGTAAATTATGTTTCATAATGGATATTTGTGATTTCATATGTATTTCATTTCATTTATTTATTTATTTTTTTTGAATACGACAACAATCATCGTTGGTTTTAGACTCATGTTTCGTGAACGTGTACTTTTTTAAAAATACAGATCTGTGACTTGTTATTTGTAATTTTTAATCATCATTCTCTAATAAGATTTTATTTTTTCAAATTAAAATTTACGATTTTAAGCACCTAGATTTAATTCAAACAATTGAAATAATGCAATACAGGTGCACCGTAAAAATGAAAATCTTAGGTACAATAGATGTACTGAAGACTTAAATATTTCTAATATTTTATATTAAAGACATAACAATATGATAATCTCTCTGTATAATTACTATCTATGTAAAAATATATTAGTTATATATTTGAAAAATGTCATTTATATATTTTTTTTAAAATTAATACTCAGGATAGGACAAAGTTAATTTTACATTCAATCATGTCTTTCCCGTCCCAAAATAACCAAAATCGAAACAGGACGGGATCGAAGTGAAAACTTATTTATCAACAGTATTTTGTATTTTATTTCAGATTTAGTAAGAGTTTAGGTTTTGAATTTTTTATCTTCGAGCTATTGATTTAAAAACTATTTCTGTTTTCTATTTTGTCTAAAATTTTTAGAAAAATCTAAAATACGATGATCTTCGCCAACATGAGTCTAAATCTTTTTTATCTAAAAATCTAAAATTTAATTGGTTTCACTTTTTTATCTGTTCTTAAACGAACTCTAAATCTAAAATTTTATCACCTGAAAAATGAGGCGAAAAAGGGGCGAGAATACATACTTACCTTATTTATTTGAGATTTATTTAAATATGTAGACCTTTTTAAATTTTAAAACATTTTTACATCGTCCCTTAGCACTTTTGAGCACTACAAATTCAGTCCCACTCCCCCTCACTTCTCTCCCATGCCAATTCCTTCCCTTTCTTCTCATCCCTTTCGCTTCCTCTCACACAACAAATCCAAACACTTGCTCTTCATCTTCTTCTTCTTCACTTAACGGATCACTCTGTTCTCAGATTAAGAAACAGAGAGTAGCCTATTTTCCATCCACATGGCTGCAATTGTGTGCCACGGTCTGCAGACATGTCTCGAGTCTCAGCTCGTCGAATCAAGAGCACTAACTATGAGCTTTCCTTTCACATCAAAACCTCACAATCCCCAACAAAATCCCACTGATTTGCCCTTCAAAACTAGTTTCTGGGATTCAAACAGCAAAACCCAGGAAAAGCACGACAATAAAACCACTGACACCAATACTACAGGATGGAGCTTTCTTCAAGCTCTGTCCAATGTCTCGTACGTGTCCAAAGAACCATCAACGGAGAAACAAACCGTCTATGTTCATCCTCAGGCGAAGCGATCTTCGACTGCCATGAGTCAGAAGAGCCTTGAGCTGTGTACCGAGAAGTTAGGCAATGAAACGGGGAGTGACGTTGTTGAGAATAATGGTGATGGCGACATGGATTTGCTGTGTTCATGGCCGACAAGGGAGCAGCAGAAGCAAGTGAGGCCACCACGTGAGGAGGGTTGTCTGGGAGCATTAAGGAAGCGGAGAAGTCAGAATTTTCCCCCTCCATTGACAAGCATCAGAGGATCTGAATCTCTAATGGTAAGAAGCCACCGTGAGGATGGGAGACTAGTGTTGGAGGCAATCAGGGTCCCACCAAGTGCTTCATGTTTTCAAGCAGAGAGAAACAATGGCCGCCTTCGCCTCTGTTTTTGGAAAAATAATGACGAAAACTTTGACCCGCAAGAGACAGAGGCAAGCGATGATGATGATGATGGTGAAGGGGTTGAAGAAGAATGTGAAAGCGACAGCGAAGATAGCGAAAGAAGAGAACAAGTGGAAGAAACAGAAGACGAAGAAGAAGAAGAGGAAACAGAGGAGGAGGAGGAGGAAGGTGAAGAAGTGATGAGGAAAGAGTGTGAGAGGCCAAGAGGGTGCAAAGAAGGAAGGCGACATGAAAATAAAGAATTATTGAATAATTGGGGAGAGCCTCTCTCCGTGGCTATTTCCTAATCCTTTCCTGTTTTTTTTTTTTTCGGAAATCTCTCTATACAATTTTCAATCTCTCTGTTTTGCTCCTCCTCCTTTTTTCAAAATATAATATATATATATATATATATCTATCTCTATTGAATAATCGTATTCGTGCCAGTTAGAATTCAGCTTTGTCAGCCTTCGTTTAAAATACTCATCCTAAAACAACCTTTTTGTTTTGTTTTAATGTAAGACTCTTGAATCTGGAAGAGGAGTTGAGGAGCTCTACCTTTTTATTTCAGGGTTAATGGTTGAGTAACAGTTTGAGCAAGAAATTTAATTTTGTTTAAGCATGTTGTCAAGTTTTGTTACGCTTCAATTAATTTTGTTGATTTGCACTTGGATGCGGAAAATTTCCCATAAATGAGCTATTTTTATTTAAAATACAATAAAACTTGAATTTAAGAGAATCAATAATATATAATTCAAGATCTAGCTTGGTGAAATTTTTTTTTTCTCAATTTTGATATGCGTCTCTTTCCCACTGGCATGTTTAAAAGTTTTAATTACTCTCGAGATCTATTACAATTAGTTAAAAAGAAAACTAAGGCAACGTTGTTATCTTGAATTGCTAAAATAGATCATGCAAAGCTCTCTTAAATTTAAGTGAAATGATTACATGTTATATTTTTTAAAAAATAAACCCAACTTACAAAATAAAATATTACCTCTAATTTTTAATATAAGAACTAAACAGCTAATTTGTACATATTAAAAAAATTGATTAAGTTAGATATAGTATTTTAGTTTTTCTAAAATATCTCCTATAATTAATGCATTGAACCTTTTGTTGAAAATTTCTTTACTATGTGCAATTGATAGACATACTTTAAAGAAAAATTTTAAATTTGAAAGATAAAGTAATTAATTTAATCAAAGGAGCTATATTGAAATATTATATTTAGGATAAAAATAAACTTCTTATTTATCATTTATATTTAAGATCAAAGGGAGTGATATATTTTAAGTTGATGGGACAAAAAAAATTAAAATCAGACAAATTAAATCCATATTTTAAAACAGTACATAAAAATTTCAGAAAATACTGATAAAACATACTACCTCCCCTTCTAAATGTAAAATATAGCTTGATACAAATTGCATTACAAATCAAATTTTATATTTAACATCGGAGTCATTCTATATAATGTGATCTTATGTGTCTTGACAATAAACTAATAAGGCTTGTGGTCGGCAGTTATTATCGTTATTCCCAACTTTTCTGCGGCAAGCATGCACATTTACAGTGAAAAAGCAGCCCTCATTGATTTCTGATAGAATATATGTATGTATCATATAATATGCGCCCAATTTGCTTCTACTTTTATATATACGGTTCCATTCAAGGAATTTGACAAAAATAGTAAAAAAGGGTGGTGATTTGAATGAGGAGGAGGATGGTGAGCATGAAATGACACAAAGTGATGAGTGGAATATTCTATTTATAATGAACGAAACAAGTACTTTGAACCAAAGGTATCCATGTGACAAAAACTGTTTACGTAAATTGAGACAAAACTCTTTTTACATACTTATATTATAGATTGTAAATCACATTGAAAAAGTAGTTTATACCTCTAATTTAAACAAACATGTAATAAATATTATGTAAAGACTATCCATATTTTCGGGACCTAGCCAGCATGCACGAAAATTATGGGAGGCAATTTTTTATTTTTGACAATTAAACATGATCAATTTTTTTTAAAAAATATAATTTATCACTTAAAAATAAATTTATGGGAGAATAATGATAATTAGGTTTCTGTTTTCAACTATATATATATATATATGAACCGATATTTGCATGTTTTAAAAGTCTAACTGCCATTATTAGTTGAGAGACAAAAACAAATTAATTAATATCAAGAGAGAGGGAGAGCTAAAATATGTGATAATGGCAGAAACATGAGAGCGGAAGCATGTTAAGAACATTTTGTTACACATTCACCTTTTCTTACTTTTCTTTTCCTTTTTTCTGTATTTTGCTTCCTCTTTTTTCTTCTTCTCCTTTTCCAACCAAATATATATCGCTTTGTACTTTTAACATGGAAGATGGGTTACGTCACTTGTGCATGATCCAAATCTTTCCTCCTAATTAAACTCAAAACAGTTAGCATAAAAAAAGTCTATGTATATATATCACTCTAATTATAAATATAAAACTTGCTTATAGTCTCATATTTAGGACTGGAAGGGGTACATAACAAAATTCCAAAACCAAATTCTTGCACTTTGTCCAATTCCTGATATAAAGTTGGTTAGGGGTTAGATTTGATTCAAAATCTAACATTTCAATTTATTTTGTCTTTAATATTTATCATTTTTACTAAACTAATTTATTTACTTTAAATTATAAATTGATAAATAATTTAATATTACATATGAGTATTTTAGAGAGATCAAATAATATTTGAACTATTATTTAATGCACGCTAATTTTTCTAAATTAACTTCATCTAAAATTTCAAAAAAGGTGACATAAGACGATTTAAATTTTTTTTTAAAAAAGCAGCAGATGACCCAAAAGTTGTGTGCGTTGCATTATGGAATTTCTCTATGCTAACGAGCATTACTATTTTATAATATATATATAGGTGCATTATTTAAATTATTCCTTGTATTTATTCGTTAAAGCATTTTGTTTGTTTGTTTTTTGCCCTCGATCCAACATAATGGAAGGTGGACAAAATGAGCCGGAGAAGAGAAACGACAGTGAGTGATCTGAATGAGATATGGTTCATGATTCCATCAAATCTGCAGATTTTTGTACGGTCACTTTCAAAATCCTCTCTTCTGCTCTTTTCTTCCCCCCTAAAAAGTGCATTGCCCTATGCCCTCCCACAATTAGATTTCATTTCTGAGTTCTGTTGCTTATATATATATATATAGTTGATAATATCAGTTTTTTTTTTCCAAATAAACAGTTATTCACGTAAAGACATCTTTCAGAATATATGGATTTTACAACTCCATCAGAAATATATATATGATGTATATCTTCTAAGGTCAAACTTTTTCGTAAAGCAAAATCCCAACCTAAAAAAAAGGAGAAACCGATACATTTTGGTGGTTTGTATACCATGTAAATCTCCAACACTGTTCCTGATTATATATGTGTTGAATAAATTCCGAGAGATAAGTCATGGAAGATGGTTACAATTGTATTATAATAGTTACTAATTCTAGTGGAAGATCTTGGAATTGAGTTCGTAGTCATGCAAAAATCTTTCCTTGTTTGAGGCCCAACGTGACTCAGAATCTAGATTAGTCAAAGTCTAATATGAGATCATGACTTGGTGATTTGATATAAAGGAAACAAAGAAAATAGACATAAAAATACTAAGCATAACAAACAAACCCTAAAAAAAGGATCCATATATATCTGCAGGCCGTACCAACATGGGAGACCAACAGATCCACCAATCTGAAAGAAAATCGAAAACCACGATCCCATCTCTGTGTGTGTGTATATATTCCCTCTTTATATATATACGACGTATCTACTTCTACCTTCGTCAACTTATCGTCGTGAAAATTGCTGTACGAATGCCCACTTGCACTGCTGTAGCTTTGGTTAATGATGTTTGTCCCTTCTTACCTTTCTCATGTGCAAATCCTGCGATGAATTGTCACAAGTCCCAAACTGAGAAGATTATCTCTTGAAGGTAAGGGTCTAACTTTATACTCTTCGGCTTTAATAATTAACTTTTTGGGTATGATTCTCTTAAAAACCCCGTGTTTGTTACATTGATCACCACCAGCTGTCTAACATATATACGTATGTACATACACAACCGATAAGGTTGCTGTATTATGCCAAAATCTGAGGATGGGAGAACAAGAAAAAAGGTTCAAGGAGGGCAATGATGACGTTATAGAGAAGAAGATCCACATATGTTGGGAGAGAGTATATGAGACATCATGTTCAAATGTCAATGGACCCTGGTGGATTTCTTTTTACTTTAATCTCATCCCTCTCTCTCTCTCTCTCTGCTGTTTCTCAACTTGGACTCTGGTTTTACACTGCCACCATTTCTTTTTCATGCCTTTCCCTTTTCTCACATAAATTGGCACGCATGCACGCGCACATATATACATCCATCTACCTATATATCCATATATGGTGGAGTTGTTTTGTGTTGTCTTTTACGTCGTGGATTTGCCAAATCGATTCGACAATGAATTAAGATATTTGTGGGTGTGTGTGTGGATATATTTATGCTATATATATATATAACCATTTGTCGTGAGGTATGTGTGTGAATAAACGAAAATGAGTTAGCTAGATGATATCAATATTCTTATCTTCAATCAATTATTTTTTATGCTAAGGAGTTTATCTTCATCCTAAATATAAGACTTATATAGTATATATATTTATCACTTTCTTTCGAACAACCCTTATTTATGCTTTATTAACTAAGCATTCAGTGGTGTGATGAGTTATTCTTTTACAATAATAATGGTTTAATTCCCAATATGACATGTCATATTTATTCTAATTAACCAATTTTTTTAATATAATCAAAATAGTTAGATAAGTTGTATATTAAGCAGCGGAGGAGGAGTATTGTCTAGCTTTCTTAAGGTATGCTTTGATTATTAGTAAAAATTACTTTTCCAACGTGATTTATGGTATACCTAATTAACCAATTTTTTTAATATAATCAAAATAGTTAGATAAGTTGTATATTAAGCAGCGGAGGAGGAGTATTGTCTAGCTTTCTTAAGGTATACTTTGATTATTAGTAAAAATTACTTTTCCAATGTGATTTATGGTCTACAAGATAAACATGTGAGATAGTTTTATCTTAACTTACGTGAACATACTTTTCTAAAGCTATGACAATTATGGCCTCAAATTGGTGTGTCCATGAAAAGCTTACAAGATATTACGTACGGTGGGGTTGAGATTTAATTTAAAGATAATAACAAAATGTGTGGGGGTCAGACATCAGAGTATTGATGCGTTACAAATACATGGATCAGATTGGCTTGCGTCCTTTTTCCCACTGAAGTCTTCTCTGATGCAATCCACAAATTCTATGGATTTGATCTAATCCATATAATGCCAAAATGAACAATAACATTTCGCCATGTGTAAAAGCAAAGCACTACTACTTAATTACGTGTGGATGGATATATATGAAAATTTACTTCCTACAGAATAAAATCGGATTTCCTTACATAAAGATGTGAAACGCAAATCATATAGACTTGTCCCAACTAAATTTGTTCTATCCAGGCCACAAACTTTACAAATAGTACTTCAAACCATTTGTTTAAGAAACAGGAGAACTCACCCTACGCACTACTCATGCCATGGGCTGACATACATAAGTACATACATACATACATGGGTCATGAAAGAACATGTGTTTTTTTATCTTTGATTGTTTGAATAATATTTTTAAAATGCTACATTTGTATCTACGTCACACATAATTTCCAAGGGACATTGGTTCTTTGGGGAAAAAAAGGATGGAAACTGGTTCCTTGTCAGTTAAGCATTGTATTATTTAGTGGCAAAGCCTTTCGCTTTCACAAAGTTTATTAAGAAAAGCCAATTAGTGAAATGACACCTACTACTTGTCACCCCTATTATAAAAGGGTGATGGAAAATAAACACTTTTAACTAAGCAACTTGGTTCAAACTTTAAAAACTTGATTCTTTAATAATAACCCAGCCATAATTAAATATTTCACAATAATGACAGATTCGTTTCATAGATTGGGTTGGAGGGATTCACATTTTATGTTTGAAGTGGACTACTCATAATAAACAATACTATGATATATATATATATATATGGTAATTTATAGACACGCAAAAGTTGAACGTAAGCCTTATTTTACCTAGTAAGTTACTCACATGACATTTTCACACACGCTCGCGCGCACAACTATTCCATCTAGTCTCCTCCCTTCAGTCCAAAAAATAAATCACTTTCTAAAACCATTTTTTATCTACAATATAAGTTTTATTGAGAGTAATTAATATAAATCACTTTTCTTGAAGAGAAATTAGTTTTTATTTGACAATTTTATCCCTATAATTCATGTTTAAATGTGACTTCTTATGGTTTTCTCTTTTCTTTAAAACTTCATTAATAGGGAGTAAAAGTGAAAAAAATTAACTGTAAAACACATTTAATAAATTAATCACTCTTTCTTAATTTGAGTGAGGTGAGATGATTGAAAATGACTTATATTTTGCATTTAGTAATATATTGCAAATAGCCAAATAGTAAAGAAGGGATATTCCCTCAGTCATATTTACAAAATTAAAGTGGTAACTTTTTTTAACTGTGGTAGTAGAGAAATTTAAAGTCATATGTGGTTTATGCTGCCACATGGCGTCACCTGCAGCAAAAGGAACAAGCTTTGTTTGAAAGCATCAGTTCCATGATTGTCCTTAATTAATTGAACTAGAAGACCTTTAGAGCCCACCACCGCCATTACTTTGGGACAAAAATGGACAAGTCAACTCATTCTTTCATTATTGGCTCCTTCGTCCTTATATATATATATATCGCCATTCATTCACTCATCACATTCTACAGTAAAAAAACCCAAATGCCCTTACATTATTGGGCAGTGTGGTTTGTATGATCTCCACCATGTTTTAAACGCAAGCAAATAACATTGATCGAAAGTGACTTTTAAAGTATTTTTCTTGTTTAAGTGCCAACAAGAAAAAGATTCAATATAGTCCCCCCCTGTCCTTCACTAGCCAAATGGATAAGAATTAAGCTTCTAGTCTAATGAGTCTGACGCTGCACTACTACCGTATGCATCACCATGGTTTGTCTCTGTCTCTGCTTAATATATATATATAGAGAGAGAGAGAGACTTCAGGGTTTAGGGTTTAAAAAATGCATGAGGTAAAGGTATATAGCCTTAAAGCAAGTCTTATCAGATTGACTTAAAATATTTTGAGACAGACATAATATTAACCGGGTTATCACTACTCAAGCACGAGCTCTTGTGAATGTAGAAGGCGACGGTTAAATCCGCTTGGAACCAGACCTGGTTTGAATTCTATGTAGTTGAAGTCCAATGTGGTTCGTATATTATGTGGCGCTGAAAAGTGTGTGTATACATATAGAGAGAGATTTGTGTGGGAGAGATTTTGATGGTTCCATGTACAAGCAAAAGTGGACCACCAGCTAGGCTCTTTGATTCTGTTACTCGTGTCCATTGTACTTACTATGTCTTTTCTCTAACTTTGATATATATATATCCACACACATTCCAGCAATAGATTGTATGAATTAATAATTTCTCAAGGTGCAAAAGGAGTATGTGATGAAGATGTTTCTGTTACACCTGTGAACATGAAAAATCTGGACATATGCAGACTGATATCTGTTTGTTTAGTTATCTTACATATGCGGACTGATGAGGTAAATCTCTCTAGCAGTTATGTACGGCTCACATGCCAAGTGAATCTCTACATATTTTCTCCCATCACTCTTGCCTAGGATTGCGTGCAGCCATTGTTTATTTCGATTTTATGAAAATTTTTAAACTTATATATTACTATGAAGTCCAAGGAAGGAATGTAATAACCAACAAATCCTAATGACAAGTTAATAACATGAACTTCTTGTTATTTTCCATACCAGAACTTATTATCGAGAAGCCCGTTACGTTGGACCTTACCCTTGTTAGTTATATAATATATATTTTGACATATGGTGAAAGTGAAACCATGGAAAGGTGGGGTATGTAAGTGAAGCTTTTGGGATTGATCACTACGCTTTTGGATTCTTGTGGTCTCCCAAAGAGAAAGTGAGATCTCTTTCATATCGTTTCATGTTGATCTTGCTCTCTTTGAAATGATATTTGCATGCATCTTTTTCATCATGTCTTTCCAGAATCTATGTTTTTCACTTGAACAAGTTCTCTCCTTACTCAAAAAACATATATATATATAGAGAGAGAGAGACGTATTAATTACAAGTTGATAACGTTACCCACCACAAAAACATCTTTTCACGTTCACTTTGGTCTTATATTATGATTCTGTGTGCATTCATCCCCTCCTTCCCTTTTCCATCAAACACTGTTTTGGGCTCCTCTAGAAATTAGACTTTGATGAATCAAGCAGCCCACATTATGATTACAATATGAAATCTGGAAAAAGTTGAGATTTTTTTGGTGATTTTTTGACCTGAAAAACAGTAAGTTCTGAAATGGAGAAAAGGCACTTTATGGGAATTCATTAATGATCTAACATCATTAAATATCAAGGCAAGATGGGTCCAATGGTCAAAATTTTTGTTAGATTTGGGAAGCACACAGACAGAATCAGTGGTAATAATCTGCAAGAAACGTGGCAACTCAGACAGACATTTTATTCCTTCATCAATTAGCCCCACGAATCGTTTCGTTTATAATCCTGTTCCCCTGATTTTAGGAAAAGAAAGTTCTGTTTTCATGTAAGATTTACAGAAGTAGCGTGACACCTGATGATGATGCAGCTAATGGACCTTCAATCGGTTGCACTCAGCTTCCAAATTTTGAATTCAATAGTTTATACGATTCCCCTGCGATATTATGCTTTAAACGTGATGTATCATGCCACAGGCACACACACACACAAACGTAAACTTTTAAGCACCAGAAGCTTCCCGGCTTCTATCAATGAAGCCCAAAGCGCTATCTGTTTCTTTCTTTCTTTCTTTGTTTTTTTTTTTTTTAAATCAGAGAAGGCCAACATTGCAGTTTCAATGAACCTTGCACAATGAGAAGGAGGGTCAATGTGTATCAAAAAAAAAAAAAAGAAGGAGGGTCAATGATCTGGGTGGCCCAAAGATTTGGCAATCACTATTCACTCCCAACTTCTTTCCGTGTCTCTAGTTCTATTGGTACTAGAGTCTAGACTTCAGCCCAGGATCGTGTTCAAGTATAACTCCAGTAAAATTTCCAAGTATTGCAAGCGTTTTTATTATCAATATGGGACTCCCAACTTAATATTGGAATTAAGCTCATTTTATTCAAACTCAATTTAGGGAGACGCCTATTTTTTCTCGTTGGAGAGTAAAGTTAGTAGCATAAGCTTCTTCATCTTCTTATTGATAGATTTCTCACCATGCAGCATTTCAATAGAAAGACTTTTTCATAAGATGCATTACTTTCTCATGTACTGTTGTGGAGCTTTAACTTCAAATTTTTGTCAACAAGGACGGTTTCTTCCATGAAGATATTTAGACACGTACATCTAACCATCCTGGCTTGCTCTTCAAATTTTACCCACTTAAGCTGAATTAGGAAAAAAAATGGTTCACCACTCACTACATTATAGACCAAACTCAACCCCAAGCCAAGCAGCAGCAATTACACAAGGAATCTAACCACGAATAAGTTGAAACAAATGCAATTTATTGCTTCCGGTTCACATGACATTTGGAATTCCAAACTTAAACCTAAAAATGTAGATGATACCAATAAGATCTAACAATCAATACTGCAACGACAAGTTACAAAGGGATTTCTTTGTCTCTTCATAAAGCAATTGTCTTGTCGTTGTTCGTTTTCACCTTCCTTCTGAAGAAAAGGGAGACCCTCTCTGGCCAATAGTCATATACTAGATTCAAGACATGAAAATGTTGCCAAGTACTAGCAAGAGCATTGAGGAGTACATTAAACCAATCTTGGAAATCATATTGGCACCATTAGCCACAGCTGGCGAATAGCTTCCCTCTGGGGTGCTAGTGGTCAGCACAACAACAATCCAGTTATCATCAGAACCAATACCAATTCCTGTAAACTTTGTGTCGTTGAGATTCTCGGAGTAGAGAGACTTAGTGAAATTCATGAGGACAAGGCTCCGGTCCAGGCCGGGAACACAAGCAGGCATTACGGCTCCATCCCTTGTGATGGAAACATTCAAGTGACATTTAGCCAGAAGGTTTGGGTAATTGGGAAACTGCGGCTCAGTACCTGGGACCGTGTTGGCACCTGTGGTGTTTGTGCAGGGCTGATTCTTAAACTGGTCAGCTAGTTCATCAGCAAGGCACTCAGCATTGTCATTTTTTGTTAGTGTTGTCAAATTTAAGGACTTTCGATACTCGTTGATTCCCTGGTAAAGATTATCTTCTTCTGCAGGCAAAAATTAAGTACAGTCTCATGATACCAACTTTATTGAGTATGCATGACTGTGTGAAATAACGATTTTTAAAGGTATATGGCACTATTGTTATATATTTCTACTTTTTGCTACATGTTGCTATTGCTATATATGTAGACATGGATTGAAAGAAGAAACATGCCAAGCTGAGGCAGAGGATCAATATATTCCGGGCAGTATGTTTAAGTCAGATAGGTTATATAAATTTCTAACAGGGTTGGAGAATGCACATATCTTGTTCACCTATCAGGAAACGAGAGTAAATGTTTTAGTTTTGAGCAAGTACAATTGATTTAGGTATTAGAATGAAGATTCAGTCTTGGGGTGCTTGTAAAATACTCGTCTAAAGGAGAAGGCAAGGATTTTATCTGTCATCAGGTAGATGACCACTTGTAGTGAAGGGAATCTTAAAAATAAGGAAGAAAGAATGAGACTGACACACCAGTCACACTTCTAAAGTTCCCCTAGTTTACTCAACAAAACACTTGTTAAACTAAAGTCAAGCCGTAATGAAAAAAACAATCATAAATTTGTTCCAAAAAAAAGTCTAAAAAAAAGAAAAAAGAATGGGCTTTCACTGTGGATTAAGAAGAAACAGACCACCAGAGAGAGAGAGAGAGACTGTGATTCAAGTAGTAGATACTATCAGGGCTTCCAAGTCTACCATCTCGGCCATAGCTTGGCCCCTCGACTGTGAGAATGTGACAATCCTGATCCTTCAAGGTGGAGGAGTGGTATTATTACAAACTTACAGCACAAGACCAATATCAGCACTAGTGAAAGTGAAGACAAATGGACAACAAACCCGGGAAGACCAGAACCAATACAAGTCATCAATGTGTTCTCACTTTCACTGGCGCTGAAGTTGATCTTATACTATAAGTATGTAACATCACTCCTTTGACTTGATGGAACAGAATTGTCACAAACTCATGGTCAAGAGGGCCAGGCTATGACTAAGATGATAGACTTGGAAGCTCTAATTGTCTCTTCTACTTGTCAACCCAATGCTTGAATTATTTAATTCTCTCTATGTGTGTCTGGTAGTCTATTGGATTATCTCATTCATACAGGAGTATATATGTTGCTTCTTAACAAATTCGTCAACATGTCCAACATTCCTTGAACAAGAATGTGTTACAACAATCTAAATCAAAGTTTCAAGTAGCTTACAAGTCTACCTTATAATTGCACCGAGAAATCAACATTTAAAAATCGTTCTGTTTCCATTTTGTACATCCCCTACGGCCAAATCTCATCACCAATTAAAAATCGTTCCTTGACATTCAAGACTAAGATCCAAGTACATTGAAAACAGAAAAAGTGAGTTCAATCATCAATGGATAATTATTATTCATCCAAAACCCAATCTTAGTTCTCTCTATAACCCAATGCTGCATGAACTAAAATCGAGGATATTTCCCAAATGCCAGATAAAAGCAACACCAAATCAATAAACAAATCAAGCAGATCAACAACCCAAAAAAAAAAAAATCAAAACTATGCCCTGTCAGGAAATAATTGTAATTTAGCTTTATACACAGATAGAGTATAGATGGTGTAGAAGATTATTATAGAAGGCTACACGTATACGTTATACATGACATTTATTGATGATTTCTGATTTGACCCACTAACTCAGCAATCCCAGATCAGTCACTTCAAATCAGATCTAGTTCGCAAAGACTAAAGTTAATGACAAAGTAGCAGCAAGTCTAAAACTTTAAGTGCTAAAATGGGTGTGAATGATCAGATAACAGGACACACAAAGGAAGTTCAGAGAGTGAAAACTCACCATTGTCGCAGAGAACAGGATGACTAAGGAAGAAAATGGAAGAAAGAAGGAGCGAGAGGAGCAGAGAAAACTTGGAGAAAGCCATGAGAGTGAGAAATGTTAATGGCGGTAAGTAACGATGTAGAGAAGAGAGACTGACTCGGGACTTGACTTGGGCTTTGAGTACTGATGGGTTGGTGGTCGTTCTTTTGCTTTAGGTTGAAGCGAGGCTGGTTGGCTGGCTGGCACCGGATCGAGGACGACGTCCCAACGGTCAGACGACAGCGTTTCTACCATGATTCTTCTCTCAGACACACAGATACATACCTCGTCTACTGTTTTATTTAAACGACTCACAATCCATGCTTGTCGGTGGCAAAAAGGAAAACATTAAAAAAAAATCGGTGCTTGATAACTGTGGTGATTTTTATAATATGGATATCAAGTATTTTGATCAGAGATTTTTTATAATGATAGTTAGGGCCTGCTTGGATAAAAAAAATGAGCCAATAGAAAAAGAAAATCAACATTTTCCAACAGCGGCGGCCATTTAGCGGAATATTTGAAATGGAAAATGGCTTCCCACATTTTCATTTAAATACGGAAACCTCTTTTCTCATAAAAAATGGTGGGAACCCAAATTCAAGTGGACAATGGAAGAGGCTGAAAGACGCAGTTACCCCTGAGATTTGAAATAAAAAATCCGTCTATATTGTGTTGAAACATAACCTTATCTCTGTGTTTTGAGAAAGGAGGCAAGCAGCTCATTGCACTACTGAAGAAGAGAGGAACAGAGGGAAAGAGCTATCATTTTCCATCTACGATTCAAGTCCATTTGTTGACCTTCCTGATGTCTACCTTCCCTCTTAGATCGAAGTGCTCATCATATATTATATTGCAACTTTTCTGTATTCATGGTAGACAGTGCAACTTTAACAAAAGAGAAAAATATACCAATTTGAGATAATAAAAGTCCGAGAAGAGAGAAACAGAGCAAGTTTGGGGGTTCGAATATGATTTGCTTAATGGAGTGAGAGATGTGGGTGTGGGAGAAGGGCGAGAGGGCAACCTAGAACGCTAAATATGAGGTTGAGATGGTGAGACTTAGAAGAGGATTGAGAAGTGGGTTTTGATCCACTGACGCCATGCCTGATTGCGACTTCTTCTTTTCTTGTTGTCGACGAAGTCATTTTCGTTGATTTTAAAAACTTTTCATGATGTCCCAATTTTATAGTTGAAGTATTTATTTTAAAAACTGTCCATCTCATCTTATTCTTGGTTGGTCTTGACAATACAACTCTATATTAAATATGGATCAATAACACCTTGGCTAATAACAATATTGTAAAATTAAATGAAGGATGAGTAAGATCTTTTAACATTAAAAAATGTTATTTACATAATGGACTATATCACAATTCAATTATCTTCAATTTGACTAGGCCAAAAAAAAAAGTGAAATTGATCTAACCGATCCTAATTTAAAAAATAAATAAAATTTACGACTTGGTCTTTTTTTTTTTTGACCATCTATGACTTGGTCTTTTCATAGTTTTTAAGAACATGTTAATCATAAACAGAATTTCAATATCTTTAATGAGTTTCATTAAAAATATTGGCACCTGAAAACAAAAACTCAAATACCCATGAGTTACCTATCAGCTGTCTATAGTCAAATATATAAAAACAACTTCATTCGAATGATATATATAAATTTCAATATTCATCTCGTAGCATTATTCGAATGAGCAGAATATGAAGATTATATTCGGATGAACATAAAGTGTATTCGAATGAGTTATTGAAAAATGTGTTTAAAAAATAGTTCTTAATTTGAATGACAAGTTGGCTTCATTCAAATGAGTATTAAATGTTTGAATATATATCTTGAAGGTTTATTTGGGTATCTTGAAAATAAGGGCCTTATCAAATTAGACACGTGCATATCTGAATGAGTATCTAAAAATTTCAATATTCATTTCGAGAATTCATTCGAATATTTAGAAGATGAGAGCTTAATTTGAATGAGTATTCAAAAATTTAATACTCACCTTGAAAATAAAGAACCTCATTCGAATAGCCTTTATATCCATTCGAATGACATTTAAAAAATTTTAATATTGTGCATTCAGATACATATATTTTAATTCGAATGGGGAGATGCTCTCTTCCACAACTCTCATATTGATGAGTTGAGAATGAGAGCTCTCATTTGGATGTGACACTCCTCATCCAGATGAACAGTGTTATCGTTTGGATGAGTAGTGCCTCATCCGAATAAAATGCTAGCATTATTTATTCAGATGAAAATTTTTTCAGTGTTCTCTTTAATAAATATATATGTTTTTAAATTTCATTTTATATATTTTGTTATTAATGGCAATATGGTCATTTGACACAATTTTTCTACCTACTTTACCACCATTTTAATCCAACCAAACAAAAATTTTCCTATCAAATCACTTTCCATTCCAATGCATACCAACATCCCATATCAAAAGATTTTCCTTTTTTTTTCTTTCCATTCTATTCCATTCCCATTAATTCTTTGATCCAAACTGACCCTTGGATATATTGATTTGGTGGTCATGGATTCTGAGCTTTATAGAAGGCCAGGGATGACTATTTATACCCATGTCGGTATTAACCGATGCATATTATATATCAGTGTGCTTAACTATTATTTCTTATGTATGGGATCTTATAGTCATTTCATCCCATCATCATGTTCATTCAGATTCAAATTATTAAAAACAGCTTCATTATAAAAGTAAACTTGACAATAAAATGGCGTGTAGTTGGATTAGAGAAAGTCTATTCTTCAAAATCACTATTTTTCCAATCCATAAATGTTCTTAATGCATTTAATTAGATTTTGTTAATCTGTTATAATGTCATTTATTGCTAGAAATATGTGTTAATTTATTTTTTTGGAAGATTGAAAGAGTTAAATAAATTAATTAATTATGATATATAATCCGAAATACTGATATGTATAATTAGATTATATATTGATTTATTTATTCAGAAAAATTAGTTTAAAGAAAAATGATAAATATAAAAGTTTATTAGCTTCCTTAATCTCTAAAAAAAGTCAATTAACTCTTATACTAGAAATTGAAGGTAGTGTTATATGGTAATTTAAAGCATGAAGTCGGGCAGAATATATTAAGAAGGTCCAATGGACAACTTTCTTTTATCATGTATGCTAGGACAGCTAGGTGTTATGAACTGGTGATGTGTTGAACTCTATAGCTTAACAAATAACAGTGATGATATAAATGCTCAAGCTAGCTTATTTTGTGCTTGATGGGATATATATTTGGTAGGAATGTGCTTTCTATGCAAATCCTTGGACATTACATATAGGCAATCTTTAGGGAGGGTTATCAAACTTGAGGTGCATGAGTATGTTTTGAACGATGGCAATAATGAGTGTGGGGAGTCATCCAAGACAACGAGAGAAGGTGAATTTGTGGCTTCAGCTGTAAGCTCACATCACTTCCTCTGGTTATTGTATAATTTGAATTATGAATGATCTCCATTTATGTTGATTTAAAGACTATAGGAATATAGTTATTTACTTTGATTGTATAGAAGCCATTAACCTAATTATTAGATGATGTGATAATGATCTTCTTTCAGATATTGTTGATAATGCCAGACTACTCGTCTATTGAGACTTGCATGTATTGTTTAGCCATACTCAGAAAAGACCTTCCCCTTGTAGATTACTTAGCCAAGTTTTTTTATTGTATGGAAAGCAACTTTTGCATTTTTTATTACCCTCCATCTGCTAGGCAAGGGGTGAAGTTTGATCAAGGAAGTTGGTTTCTCTTTTGTATTATGACTAAGGAGTAACAGATTACAATATTTAAAAGAAGTAAAAGTAAACTTGAACATGATTGGTTGATAGGAAATAGGGACTCCTTTAGTTTAGTATTGGAGACTTCATGAAGCTAACCAAGCTCAACAGAAAAGAGATGGGTGCTCAAATAGGACACACATATACTTGCCTCTAACTGCTAATGTGACCACCGAATCCAAGGTTAGTGGCTTCACTAAATTAGCGTAACAATATAATTCAGAATATGGTCAATCAAACTTGACAGTATATATGTTATATATACAAAGTTCAAATTTTTATTTGGCAGTATAGCAACTTTACTATCTCGGTCTTAAAAGGGCACACAAACCTAACATGAATAAAGTATAATTATATTACCCATTGCAACAATAAATGTGATGTACAATGCTAATTAATATTTATACAGGCAAGTCAAAGACGCAAGAGACGCAAGACACTGTACACGTAGCCCTATGATGTTATTCTGGAAGATTATAGGAATTGGGCCTGGGCTTGATTTTATGGACTTTATTTTGTGCTCTAACATGTCTTACCTCATTATGATCTTCATTTGTATGTCTGCATTAACGTTAAAACTTTTATTATTTACCTGTGTATAAAGATTATATAAACGATGTGGTTAAGTTGAGTGTAAAAACTCTAATCACTATTGAAAAGTATTGGATTTTGATGAATTGGAAAATGAAAATAATTAAGAAAAATTTATGAGATATGGAATCCATGATAGATGATACTTAGAACATTCTAATTGGACAGAACATGGAGGACGTGACATTCCGAGAATATATAAGTATTTATTGTAATGTAGTTGAGGGATTTGGATGCTGAACTAAAGGACTCAAGAACGGTTGTAGCAGTGATACTAGGGGGAGGAGCTAGCACTCGTCTCTTCCCTCTCACTAAGCGCCGTGCCAAACCTGCTGTAAGTCTATGTTACATTCCATCCTTTTACTTCGATTCATCCCATAACATCATGGATTGAATAGATTATGATATGAATAGTCATTTTGTGTGATTTTTGGGGGCATGCTACGTTCCTATTGGAGGTTCATACAGGCTGATTGATGTGCCAATGAGCAAATTGTATAAATATTGGGATCAACAAAGTGTACATTCTGACTCAGTTGGAGTCACCTTGGAGGTACAGATGTCAAGAATTGGTTTCAGGATACTGCAGATGCTGTGCGTCAGTTCCATTGGCTATTTGAGGTGTATTTCATATACATAGAGGGAGGGAGGGAGACACACCCACGCACGCACTCTACAAAGGCGAGACAGAATCTAAATGTTGTTAGGGATGTTTAGCTTGATAATTTAGAGCATGCTTTTGGTTGCTGTAGGATCCACGAAGTAAGGATATTGAAGATGTGGTGATTCTTTCTGGGGATCACCTGTACATGATGGACTATATGGACTTTGTTAAAGTAAGTCCATATTCAAGCCACTTCTCTCATCTTTCACTATGGCTAATGCATTCAAAATATTGATTCTTATAAGTCATGGCTTTGTGATTTGCAGACTCCTCGGCAGAGCAGTGCAGTTACATGTAGGTAGCTTGCTTGCTTCACATATTACCTTCCTCCCTTATAGAGATTCTTAAAGAGACTTGATCTCCACAAAAGAGATTCTCAATTAGGCCAAACAATACTAGAATTTGACACAATAGTATTGATACCTGATGACCGTAAAGAGATTCATTATCCATCACTTGCATGTGTATCTTTGGGATCACCACGGTTCGTTTCCTCTATCTCATACTCAAGACTAGCGTATATAAGACTGTATAGTTAGGGCTGCTCGGAGGTCTGTGTTTGCAAATATATAGTGAATCGATCTTCAAGTGGATGTGTGATTTCATACTATGATGTTTCATCCCAAGTTCAACAATTCTTGCCATTTTAAAATTCATGATAGCCGTGCCTCAGATTTTGGTCTGATGAAGATAGACAACAATGGAAGGATACTTTCTTTCAGTGAGAAGCCAAAAGGGCAAGACCTGAAAGCAATGGTAATAGTAATACTCATGTTTATGATACTGCTGGGCCTATCGCCAGATGAGGCTCGAGAGAAACCATACATTGCTTCCATGGGAGTCTATGTCTTCAAGAAGGAGACACTTCAAAACCTATCAAGGTGCAGTAAATCCAATCTTCATCTATACTTCAAAACCTATCAAGGTACAGTAAATCTTATCTTCATCTAAGTCATTTCTGCCTATTGCTAAGTGCTGTGATATTTATCATTCAGATGGCGTTTTCCAACTGCAAATGACTTTGGATCCGAGGTCATTCCTGCCTCTGCTACAGAATTCTACATCAAGGTCTGACACCGACTCAATATTTATTTCAAAGCCTTTAAGAGATTGTCTGATGCGTGAAGTTGTATAGCTGAAAGTTCATGTTTTACAGATTACGATCTATTAAATTCAATTTGAAGTGAACATTTTCATGCAGGCTTATCTTTTCAATGACTACTGGGGGGACATAGGAACCATTAGATACTTCTTTGAGGAAAATCTGGACCTAACTGAGCATGTGAGTGTCGAACTTATCAACCCTTGGCCCAGTTGAAGCTATGGAGTCGATTAAACTTGTAAACTTCTAAGACCATTTGTGAGACCTGTAGTCTGTATCACCTTAAAACTTGATATTGTGTGATTTGCAGCCGCCTCGGTCTAGTTTTTATGATGCATCAAAACCAATGTATACATCGAGAAGAAACTTGCCACCAACAAAGATTGCAAAAAGTAAGGTTCGTGTCTTTGCCTATATATGTTGCTCTGTAACATTTCTGATGCGAGGGCTTGTTTAGATTAACGTGATTTGCTATAAATTTTATATTTGATGTAGATGTTAAAGATTAGTTTTTGTTCTTGTGGGTGCAGATTGTTGATTCAATCATATCACATCGAAGCTTTTTGACTGGTTCCTTCATAGATCATAGTGTGGTTGGAATTCGATCCAGAATAAACTAAAACGTTCACTTGAAGGTCTTGTCTCAGCAAAATACAGATAGATACCTGATTCATCAGTTGCATGGAATTTCTCAGTTTCACTAATTAAGCATCCCAAAATACCCTTTGTTTTATAAAAATCTAGAACATAGTTATTTAGCTTGTAAAATATTGCACTTGTATGCAGGATATTGTGATGCTTGGAGCTGATTTCTATTAAACTGATGCCGAAATGACAGAACTATTAGCCGAGGGAAGAGTTCCAACAGGGATAGGAGAAAATACCAAAATCAAGTAGGAACTGCACCTTAAATTCTTCATTAATACTAACCATTTATTTTCTTTCAATCAATGTTATGAAAACCGTACTGAACCGGGCCAGTCGAACTAGTTCAACCAGAAACTGGTCAAGATAAGTTTCAATTGCTCTAGTTTCTCACTTCCTCTTACTAATCTGCAGCGACTGCATTATTGATAAAAATACTCGAATTGGAAGGAACTTTGTAGTGGCAAACTCAAGAGGTATGATTCTTCAAATACTGATACTGATCCTAATTATTTACGTATAGTATTGAAAAAAATTTGAAGTAGGCCAAGTTCATCTTTTCAAGCTCAGAGTTATATATAATAAGCATTTTGCTTTGTATGAGTTAAACTGTGAATTAGGTCGGGGAATGGTTTAAATGATGAGATGGTACTGAATTTCTGGTTTTGGGTGAACTTGCAGGGCATACAAGAGGCTGATTGATCTTCCGAACGGTTTTACACCAGGTCTGGTGTTACCATTATAATGAAGAACTCTGTAATTGAAGATGGCTTCGTCATTGAAAAACTATATTATTCCATGAAGTAGGATGGGAATGCAGAAACATGCATGATGTTGATATGTCCTTTTCTTGGGTCCTTACAATTTTCAAATGATGTACAAAATTCATACACCTTTAAACTCCATATACCCTTGCTCATTTTATATTATCATCACTCACGGACACACAACACACACAAACAAGTTCCATCCAAGAGTTCATTCGTGTTATGCTTCCCCCTGTATCAAAGTTGAGTATCATGGAACTTCAAGCGTTAACGATCATCCCGCCTGTAAAACAAAGTAAAAGGCTCATGAATAAAATAAATTTGTATTTCATTTACAGTATTCAAAATGTTCATAAAAGATTCGATAGAGTTTCATGTTAACCATTAGAAGCTTAACTCAACCGGCCACCTCTATCTGGACTTGGGAAATACAAGAAGAGGGTTTAAGATGAAGATGTAGAGATTTCATACGAGAGAGAGAGAGAGAGTTGTCTTCTATTAAAAAAATTGTGAAAAATCATTTAAGATGAAAGCTGGTGGAGGTGTTGGATTAGACTATTAGAAGACGATTGAAGAAAACACATGATAAAATTATTATTAAACGAGACTTAGTAATTAATAATATATCCAAAAATTTAATAGTTGATAAAACATAATGACACTAATGATATCACGCTTCTTGTTTGTTGTATAGAATATATATGAGGCATTATAGGGAGACATACCATTTGGATGGAGGACTTGACCGGTGAAATAGGAAGAGTCTTGAAGAGAAGCCAGGAATACATAACAGGGTGCAACCTCAGCAGGCTGAGCTGCTCGATTCATTGGGACATCTGACCCCAAGTTGTGGATCATCTCAGGAGGCATCGACGCCGGCTGTAACGGGGTCCACACCGGCCCCGGCGCCACGGCGTTGACCCGAATCCCCTTGCTCACCAAATGCAGTGCCAGACCTCTCGTGAATGCCACAATGGCTCCTTTCGTCGCCGTGTAGTCCATCACCATTGGGTTCCCGCCGTACGCATTCACCGACGTCGAGTTTATTATCGAACTCCCTTCTTTCATGTGCTTCACTGCATGCTTCACCAAGAAAAACTGTGAGAAGATGTTGGTTCTGAAGACCCTTTCAAGTCGAGCTTCGGTGATGTCGTCAAGAGACTTTGTCATATGTTGTTCTGCTGCATTGTTAACCAGAATATCAATTCGTCCATATTCTTCGACGACGATATCAACCACCCGCTTGCAATTATCGTCGTATCCAATATCAGAAGCTATAGCCATGGGCTCTTTGGCATCTTTCGTCTGGCACTGGAGAAGAATCTGCAGAGTGTCGTCCTTGTCCTTGTCTTCTTGTCCCTTGACGTAAGTGAAGGCCACTGTTGCACCTTCCTTGGCAAAACTTATGCACACGGCTCTTCCTATTCCTGAGTCTCCTCCTGTCACCAACGCCACCTTTCCCTGTATCTCAAACCATTATTGATTCAAATAATAGAAAATATGGCACACAAAATTGGATACAAAGAGATAGATTAGGAAATATTTTTGTGTTACCTGGAGTTTATTAGAAGGCTTATAGTCAGGAATGATGGATTGTGGGGTTGGATCCATGACATGTTGTTTGCCGGGGTGGGTTTGTTGGCTCTGGGGAGGGAACTTCTGCTCATTGCTCGCCATTTATGTAGAATCAACGAAAGATTGTGATGGTGATGACCAAGAAAGAACCCTTTTTGCTGCCGCTTGAAGATGAAGTGCAGAATCAGATAGTGTTATAAGTAGGAGGCGAGTTGCTACAAGTTAGAAGTACGTGTAGTGATAATGAGCAGAGGAGGATGCTGTAGGGATGAGTAATGGCCCCTCAAATAGGGAATCATTGACAGGTATGAGGAGATGGGGGTGCCACGTGTCAGTTATTATGCCAACGTGTCATGGGAGCTTCATATGTGGAGGTCTCTGGTCATGAAACTTGGGATAAGCTAAAGGGTGTATTGGCCGAGCGGTGGGGTCCAGCTGCATCTGTCTACCTTGTTGCTACTTCACCAAGTTCTTGTATTATTCCTTCCTATGTATTTTGAATAATGATTTCGAGTTTACTTTGCCTCATTGCATAAAGCTGAAAGTAAATTATATGAAGAGAGAGACTCATGATGTTGCGTTATAATAATATACGGAGTAAGGAGCTAAAAGAGTTAATTAAGAGTAACAAGTTATAAGAATTAGTTAGGAAAAAACCGTTAGAACTATTGCAGCCTGTAAATAGATGTATCTACCTACCTGCCTGCTGGTATTTCTGACGATCGTGGATAATGCAATCACACTATTGTGTCTCTAATTCCTCTGTTTTCCTCTTTCGAATCCTTATGTCCTTCTCTCTCTCTCTCTCTCTCTCACACACACACACACACACTCCCTCTTATCACATGATTTTTTTACATTAACTGAAACTTCAAAGATTGCTGTATCTAATATACTAACAACGAACTGTAATTTAGACTTGTAAATTTTATCTTGAAAGTTTCAACATTATTGTGGAAGATACTGAATAGTCAAGTCTATTGGAAATCAAGGGCAAGAGCGCCATACGGAAACAACCTAATTGATCGAATCTGAACCTAAATATTTTGTATTCAGCGAGTGTCCATATATATTTTACAAATTAAAGATTAAACAAAAAAGAAATAAATATCATATGTATTCTTTATGCTTTCACAATTCACATTACTTATATAAAAAAAAAAAAAAACAAACATATCACCGCAAAAAGCTTCAATTTTGCATCAACTTTAGACGATGTTTGGCACCCAAACAAATTTCCGGAACATATAACTTTAAAGGGGAAATCCCGTAGATACAACATATCACTTTAGAACTACACCTGAAGTAACCGAGGGATGTGTGAAGGAAAAAGATGCAGAGTGAAAGCTCAGAGAAGAGTCTGATAATATAGATTAAAGCTCGTAAATGACACAAAAATGGGGGACAAGAGAGATCATTACACGTCAAACTGACATGCTTCACGCAAGAAACTTCGTTGCCATTAGTAACTTTTGATACGGATAAACAAAGGAAGCATCAGACACTCAACTCACAGCATGGTCTCTCCGCTGGAAGCATCAGATACATCTTAATGGAGGGTTACGTCTCATGTGAGGGGCAAACAAAGGAACATATTATTCCATTACATTTTACTGTATGCATAAAAAGAATAAAAACTTCAAATCTGTTCCAGAATGGTCTCTGCACCAGAAACCTTGACATCAGATGGAGCTTCTTCAACGTTAAGAACCCTAACCTTTCCATCTACCACATAAGCTGACCATCTACACCAAAACAAAAGCAGCTATTTTGTTACAGAAACAAAAATAATAGTGGAAGACAGAGAAGATGTGTATCATTTAATCATTTGCCCGACAGAGTTTTAGGATGAACAATATACCTTTGAGATCGAGTTCCGAGCAGAGCACCTGAGAGATCTGTTGTCAAATCCAAGCTTTTGTGGAAGCTCCCATCAAAGTCCCCATAAAATTCAATCTGCAATGAAATATATTACACCCCAAAAATTAGTTATTGAAGCATAATAATCAGACACAACATTAATACTAATGCAACTCTCAACATATCATGTGTTGTGAAGGACACAATCTCGATATAGCTTGGATACATTTTTGGACTTCCGGGGGGTCAAGTTTAAAAAAAAAAAAATTCACTTTATTCTTCTTGGCTCTTGCACGTTAACAGTTATTGCAATTTTAGGTATTCTAGTCACCCAATCCCGATAAAAATTGAAAAAACTCAAAACCCTTTGCCAAAACAAAGTCTCTAGTCAAATCAAACAATGATAGTAACCAAAAGTCTCTAATCCTTCTCATTTTCTAAAAATCCAACCTACAAGAGACAGACTGTTATTTTGTGTTGCAATAACTGGTGAACTAAAAACCAGACCGGCTGGCACTAAATAGTATGATGGAAATGCACAAGGTTTCAAAGTGAAATGAATCTTGTGAGCTACCAAACAAGAAAGGGGATAACAAAAAGACTGCAAAGATGGAAGTGGAAATAGAGAATTAACTAATTTTTAAGGCTAAAAACTATTGGCCAATACAATAATTGTCAAAGAGGGAAAAAAGGGGGCAGGGCTAACTTACAGCATCTTTGGCTTGAAGTTTCTCCGCCCACGCATGCATCACATAGGGATCATTGATAGACACACAAATAACAGAATGAATGCCTTTAGACTTAAACTTGTCAATATTATCTTTGTAAGCAGGAACATGTTTGTTTGAGCAAACTCCTGTGTATGCACCCTGAGGAGGACAACAAATACCACAGAAAGTCAAAAACAAACAAAACACATCCATCCACTACCGTATATCAAAATCAAAATTGAGGGCGGGCGTGTACGCTAACTGTAATACAAACACCACAAAATGTATAACGTATTGTCATGACAACTTACTGGAAGGCCGAAGATGACGACTTTCTTGTCCTGAAACATCAATCAAATTGACGAGTAAAAAAGATATTAGAAAGTGAGACCAAATGTGATGAAACAGACAAAGAAAAAGAAAGGGATAAAAAATCGATCGATAGGTGCAAGTTTAGATTTAATCCATAGTTCATAATATCTCCAAATTTGGAAAAGACGCTAGCATTACTTCAACAAGTAATGCATGAACTGAATTGAAGACTCACCTTTGACAAAAAAAGAAAAAAAGGACATTAAACAAGCACGTATAAATTTTTTTTTTTGTTTGGGGGTGGGGGGGGGACCTTAAAGATATCTTTGAGGGGAGTGGTGGAGAACTTAGAAGAGACTCCATCATCCCAGGAGCGAGCTTTCTGGAGAGAAACATTAGGAGCAGCGGCGATTAAGTCAGTGCCAGATGAAACCCTAGCGTAAGACCTGAGTGACGCTCCGGAGCGAAGAACAGTCACAGCGGAGCAAGTAGCTCGCTTCACGATGGAGGATGCCATGTCTAATCGATTCGATTCAAGATTGCTCCTTCTCAGTGGTCACCTGAATGGGTAGCAGGGTAGGCAAGACACAAAATGGGGTCCAAGGCGGTTGCTCATTTTGGAGTCAACAATGGCAATAAAGCACAATATTGCTTCTAACGGCCCATTCTCCCCACTCACACCACCGTGGCCTATTGTTCCATCTACCGCTCATCAAGCTTGGGCCTCTGCGTCCTTTCACTCAACACTCAACCTATAAATAATCACTAAAAAGCCTTATTCAATAAATTTGAGCTACATAATAAATACTAGTATTAAGTTTTTCTTGGAAAATTGAGGGTAAATCCCCATTTAAAAATTAAATGAAAACCCTAAAACCTAAAAAACATCGTCGTGCCTTTGTCTTTTTCTAGATTCCATTTTATAATTAATTTTTTAAATATAATTATCTAACTACATCATACTTAAAGTGTTATCAAACCTAATTGAAAGTAAATTTTTTAAAGACATTCTTTATGTTTAAACGGGCTTAATAATTACCATGCTCCCATCTATTCTCTTTTTCTCCAGCCCATCAATATTTTTATCTTTTTTCTATTTTTATTGTTTTCCATAATTTTTTTTGGTCAGTGATTAAATTTTTGTGAGGAAGGTACTAGTAAAAAACAGAAAAGGATTGCTGGCAGAGAAACAAAAAAAAGATTGTGACGAAAAACTTTCGATGTTCTACTTTGTTAAGTGTAATGACTCGATTTGCTAGGGCTACCATCTCTGACACTCATAAATTAAGGGGACAAACACCAACAATTTGCTACTATAATTTAAATTTGAACACATAACCTCTTATTTACATGAAAACTTTCATACCGTTGGGCCACAAGGCTGCTATGGCTACTTGTTGATCTCTGCTGAGCGTTACTTGTTTGTTTAACATTATGCGCCATGCATGCAATTCTCATTGATGTTTTCTGAAATATTTTTACAGTCTTGTGTGCGCGGCGCGTGTGTTGGACGAGCAATAATCTAGCATATCAGAATTCATTAATAGATGAAAGGCTACTGTACAAGATTTAGAACATGTTTGAGAATAGCTTTTGGAAAGTGATTATACACAATATGAGGTAAGTATGTGAGAGAAGTTTTATCTCAATTTGTGTGAAAGTACTTCTAGAAGCTATTCCCAAACATGCTCAATCCAACTATTTACAACGAATGAAAATCATGCATGAAGTAAAGAAACCACATTGACTCCGATTACAAAACTAATGAGTTCTCGCTCACTATAAATCAGAGTCTCAACATTGAACAGAACGGAACAAAACTATAACCTGTTATCTGCCATCACTAGCCTGAAACTGATAGAAGAAAGACTCATAGATATCAACAAGTATTGCAGGACTTGATTTAAATCATTAGCAGCTTCAGGAGACCATAAACCATCGTCAAGTTGAAGAGGGCAGCTACGGTAGCAGAAACTCAGGTGAAAGATATCCACCAAACAATATCTACTTGCCTACAAAAAAGGGGTATAAGAGGTGTTACAGGATCAGCAATCCTGCATGCAAATGATCTCATCAAGCAATATTAACTATTTTATGACAAATCATATGAAAGTGATATTGCCAGGTTAAAATTATGAATTTTAAAAAGGAAGAAATTGACTCTTTCTCCCCCTCCCCGCCCACATAAAAAAGTTAACGCCATGACAATCGTATGTTAACATAATTGCATAAGCAAGCAAGCAACCAAATTTGAAGTTCTCTCTACCAAATAAGCTTATATAGCATATTTGATATAGATACTTTTGGTTTGAATAAATTAGAACATAAGGACAGGATGTTTCCTCCATCCCTTCATATATTAGTTTGTCCACACTTACCACGTCTTTGGGCATGGAATTTCTCTATACTTCTGTACCAAGTCCACTGGAAAAATAGTACAACAAAGCGCAATATTCCGGCAGAAAAAACCTCAAGAAATGCCACCAAGAATGAGCTTTGTGGGGAAAAACCAGAAGTTGCAAAGGTCAGCAAGTATCCCTCAAGATTGCAGGGGATGAAAAAGCTGCCAGATTTGATGCCATTTAAAGCTTTCCGAGCAACTTCATCGGCTTTCATTAAACCTCCAGAGGACACAATTAAACTGGTTATCTGTGGTTTTTTCTTGTTTTCTGTAAAGAGAATGTTTCAATTTATCAATTCACTTGACTACAGAAAAAAGAACGGAAAAAAGAATTGCCAATGGATCAGATAATCAGATATTTGACACAATATATGCAGAAAGAAAAAATTATGACATTCTAATTCCATAAAGTTGTAACTCATCTCTTCTAAGAATACACATAACCCTGTATTCAGTAACTGTACCATGGGTAATGAGCATTCTCTTGATATATACTATTCCCATCAGGACTAATTTCAAAACTCGCTTATATATAATGAAAATTAGTAGCAGAATTTTATATACTAGCATTGCCCACCAAAAGGAAATATTTAGCTAAGTGTGACAATCAGCTTGGAATTCTAAGCAATAAACTATTCTATGTACGGATTCAAGTATTCTGATCCGTAGATTATGGCTCCACATCCATGATTAGCTTGAACACAACAGATAAAATTGATAACCGATGATATCCAAGAGACTGCTCATTACCAGTAAAAAACGAATATTATTGAGTTGCCAAAAATGATGTAATTGCATAAATAAGCTCAAAAAATATTCAACACCTTCCAATAGACCAGGAGTGTCTGTGTCTGGAGGGAATATAAGAGAAACACGAATGTTATCTGCTATAACCTCTTGTTGCAATGCCTCTGCTAGACCACGAAGCCCAAATTTACTGGCAGCATAAGCTGTATAACCATAAACACCCACCTACAAATAAATATAAATTCATGTCAACAGATATATAACTTTTAAAATATTAACTTGCAAAGTTTTGTTTTAACAGTTTTAGAATCCGAGCCAAGAGATAACTAACATACATGTTTAAACAATCAACCATGTAATTCTATAGTCATTGGGGTCATTGGGCTCTCATTGCTCACACTTCCTGTTTTCCATATTTTCAAGTGCAATGTTTCCCAAATCCAGCTCCAACACTATAAATCAAGTCACCTCCACAGTGACAATCCCAGCACTTGTTCTAGTGGGTGCAATATGTCAATTTTGTTTTCCTTTTGGTGTATAATACTATAATTTGCAATCAAGTTGATTGCTTCATGAAACCATAAGCGGGGAGTTGTGATCAGTTCTGATATATATGCACTTTTTGACTGAATGTTGTGTCAGAAAGTGGAGCTCTTGATTGAAACACCCAAAATGTGATTGTTTTAATCGAAACAGTTTCAATAGATGGATCCCATTTTCCAGGAAAACTCAATAGAAATTTCTATGGTTATTTCAATGAAAATCTTAATAATCCATCTACACATGGATGCATGGTTTAAGTTTGCACGCTTACAAATTTGAGTTCAGCCTCATATTATCCACGCTAGTAAAATTTCTAACAGGGCAAGCTCAAGGTTCTGGTAATCACTTACCGGATGCCCAACAAGACATCTGTAACCAAATCCAAAACTGCTTAGAATGATTTCAAACGTAGAAGTAACCTCAACACGCTTGATTTTCAGTCTATTTCACGAGTTAAATCTAATAACCAGTACAACAACAACAAGCCTGAGTTAAATCTAATAACCAGTACAACAACAACAACAACAACAAGCCTATGTTTCATAGTCGGTTTGTTAAGATATGTCAGAAAACATTTGAGGTCACTTCTACCGAATAAGAGAATAAAAGTTTTTACTCTTTTACTAATGTTTAAGTGGAAAAGCGTTTAATTGCGGTCACAGTTTAACAACGAAAGACTTCCCTTATAGAAAGTATCATTTAACCAGATCACCTTTAAGTAGAAAGCTAAAATCATAACCATTAGTAGATGTTTGCCATAGCAATTTTATCAAGGAAACATATCCAAATCCCATTTCTTACATACACAGATCACTTTAAGACCACAAGTAATATTGATAATGAAGATCCACAATCCTTTCAAAGTGTAGGACAATACCTGACCAGCCTGTGACGACATAATAGCAATTGAAGCAGGTCCCCGGTCCATCCTGTTCTTCATTGCCGGCAACGCAGCCTTGATCAAATTGAAACTACCCATTAAATTCACGTCCATAATGAACTTCACCCCAAACAATTCCTGGTTCTCGATCTCCGTAGCCCAAAATACCCCGTGATTCACAATCAACACATCAATAGGTCCCGCTTCATCCACGGCCCGTTTCAGGGCATCGTAGTCTCGCACATCGGCGGAGTAGACAGCCACATCGATGCCGGTGGAGAGGCGAATCGAATTCCTGGCCTCCTCGAGCTTATCCACAGAGCGAGCAAGGATCGAGACGCGAGCGCCCTCAATAGCAGCCTGGCGGGCCAGGGCGAGGCCGATCCCACTCGATCCCCCGGTGATGAACACATGGCGATTCTTGATCGGGATCTTCACCGGACGGGGCCGCACGATGAAGTACAGGATAATGAGGACAGCAAGAGGACACATGAGGAGGAGATAGGAGGAGGCAAAGTAGACGACCGCCATTACTCCTTCTTCGAAAACTTGGAAATGGTTGCGAATTGTATTTCTTGTACCATTCGCCGCAAGGCGATACTTCTAAAATCGATCATTTTTTGTCTCGCACTAGTGGCCGAAGTTTCCCACATCGAACATGTGGCACTCTCTCGCGTGCTTGGGCTTGTGGGCCTTTTCTATTTCTTAATTCACAATACCACAAAGCCACATAACCTTGGAATATTCGAGTTTTTAAAATTTAAAATCAGCAGGGATGCTTGGTTGCTGACAAATTACCAGAAAATCAATCAACAAACATGCTTTTATCTTAACTCCTAACCTTCACTTCTGAATTTTGAATTGACTAGTAAGTGGGAGTAGTGGGTTTAGACGAGACACGAATCAATGCACTAACCGCCACGGACACCAAGCAAAACGTGATTCTATTTCCATATGTTTATGTGCTCCACAGCTGATTCTATTTCCATGTGCATATTTTAAAAGAATATGTGGTCAACTTAAAATAATTTCTTTTGATCAAAAGTCAACTTAAAATAATTCACTTCAACTTATTGGATTAATTTATTTTAAATACTTTTGCGTTATATATAAGAAAAGTTTAAGTGCTCGTATTTGAAATTTATATCTCCTTACTATTTATTCATCATCAATAATACAACCCTTTTAAAAGTCCTAGCATTATTCTTTTAAAAATAGCTAATACATCGTTATTATTTTCACTACAAATTATTTTTTTTTTCATTTTTATATTATATGTGCTTTTGTGGATCCCAATGGATGTTTGTGGTCGAAACTACAAGAGGGAGGGAGGCAGGCAAAATCTGGTTCGCAAGTGTCTGATTTGGGTTTTAGACTAAACTGCAATAGCATGACTGCCAAAAATTAGTTTGGATATTTATTCTTTTTCAAAACAAATGAGGTGTAAAAATAAAACTGCAAGAATAAGAGGAAAACCACTCCAAAGAATATGCAAGCTAAAAGTTAAATCCATTATGTACCAGAGAGCTACATCAATCGAATTAAGCATATGTGATAAAATGGAATTAGCCAGTAAGCAATGATCCAGTGGGCAACAAATCTGCAGAAAGAAACTGAAAAATGTTCATCCATGAGGACCATTGGTTCTGAATTGAATAACCATATTGAGGGGTTATTTGATTCTTACACCTATATAATCCATTACACTCAGCTCAAATCCTTTTCCATAATTCTCTCTGCCTCACCAATATTAGCAAATCTGCCGTGATCTTAAACCCACGATCCAAAATTATCCCCCCCCAGCGGTGTCCATATCTGTAACCCCATCAATTCCCTTGAAAACAACTGATAATTTTCTCAGGCAGGAGAGTTTTTGGTCGTTCTTGGTGGTTGTACCATTCACATGAACAATATCCCGGGAGAGTTTTCCCATCAGATTAAAAAGAGTCTGGTTCAGGTTTGATCGAGTCATTTCTTCCAATACCGGGGGCGCTTGCATGTACAGACTCTTTCCCCGGTGTGAGACACTGGCTCGTGATAACCGCAACTTTGGATGTTCTTCCAGAATATCAATGAACTAATTCGACAATAAGATTTGAAAAACATTAGAAGGGCCTAGGCCAAAAATAAATCACATCAGCACAAGAGAAAAACTTTCACCTAATAAAATACGAGCGATCATTAGAACATGAGCCCTGTTTCAATTCCAGAGTCAAGATGCAGACCATTTCATTGATGACAGAATATTTTCCTCTTGTGATATAATGTGAATTGCATGAAATGAAGCTAAGCCATGTCAGTTAATGTAAAGGAGGGCACGAGACTCATGCTGAAGATCCAGACCGTGGCCACTTCCAAATTAAAAACTGGTGGTTTTTTTTGCTTTCTAATACGGATTATTACTCACATGACAGTTCTTTATACAGCCAATAATCAAAAAAGCCGAAAGATCATTGAAGTAATAAAAACACTCAAGTAACTACGAAGGTTTGACAAATTGAGATTATTCATGTGCCCGCAAAATAATTTTTCAAATTCTTCCAAGGGCACAAAGTCTAATGAATGTACAAAAAGATGCTCTGCAAAATCCAAACACTAAATTATCTAGATTTAAATACTTCAGTTCTACAGCATTTTAAAACGCACAGTATTTCATGAAAAAAGGTAATGGCAAAAGAATGCCTCGGAAAGATATTTAAAAAGATATATGCACCACCAGGCATGAGCTGCAGCCAATCCTACGTGGTAGTTCCAGTTTCATTATATATATTGGTGGTCTACTCTAGTCCCTTAGAAGACATCAAGAATAGACAACATAACAAAAACATAAAATAATTAATTGAACTATTGACATTTCTAATTATATATTGAAGAGGTTCAGGAGTCAAGAGCTGAGAAACAACCTTCTGCAAGGTGACTGAAGGTTCCACTTCAATAAGTACACCAGGACCACATACAAGACACTCTTTATCCCTCTCAAATTCTGTGACTTTCGTATGGATGCCTTGTGTTCCATTGTACCTACATAGGATTGGATTAATTAGTAAGCAATGGTCATACTTTATACTGTGTGTCAAAGACGCAAAATAACAAGCATATTGTGTGAGCGGGCACGCAAACATTTGTATGTGTAAAAATATTAAAAATCCATGCCTGTCCTTTTAAGGATTGTGATTTCAAACTTGAGGATGAAACTTTAACAATTAGGAACACAAGTTCTAATGCCTAAGTTAAAAAATAATTACTTTAATATCTGTCAGGCAAAAAAGATATTTAACCCTGGCCATTTGTATGCTATTAAGCATAGATCTCTCCTCAAACCCCTGGTTAAGTAAAATTAATGTTTAGAGATTTCAACAGATCTCAGCTTTCAACGCCATTGTCAAAGATGTGATACTAAGTTCCTTGATGGACCTTCTCCTTTCCCCAAAAAAATTAAAAAGGAATAAGAGGACTGTTTTGTCCATTGTCCAAGCCCATCAGTTCTTGCACCAAGAGGCATGTTAATCACACATCAATAAAATCATTCATTTCATGGGCTGTCCCCTCAGAACTAAAGCTTTTAGAATAACTTGATCCTCTTGTATCAAAAAAAAGAATAACTTGATCCTCAAATACCATAGTAGATCAAGTATCGAAAATTATGCTAGTATTACGATAAAATAAACTCAAGCAATACAAACATACTGGACAACACATGATTTTAAGCAGTTTCCGGCATTTATTTTGCATTACCCCTTTCTTAAAGAAACAATGTTTTTCTGTGTCCATGTTTAATATTATATATCAAGCATGCATCCCATCTAAAGTGTTAAATGAAGAAAAGATTATGAAAACAGTTATTAAAGATTAGAAACAGCAAAAATTATAGAAAAGAAAGCACATACGATAAATAGTTGGACAAAGTTTTGCTGCACTCAGTTGCAATCTTCAATGTTTCCAGTGCACATGCAGCAGATATAATTGCATTGGTCGAAGCTATAGCTGGAATGATGTTCTTCACAACACCCTATCAAATAATTAATAGCTTAGTGGCAATGAAAATGTACTCCAAATATAAACGCAAAAAAAGGAGAACCACAAGTATTTAACAATGCATGGGAATTCTAAGAATTTGTTCGGAAGGATTGGGTGAGAATGGGGAAAATCTTCAAGTAACTGTTTGAATGTTAGGAAGTAATGGGATGTGGTGGACTAGGATACATTGACAGCCCATTATGACCTGATCCACACCCTAATTTACAAAATTCTCCAAATTGGGGGTTTCGGGTGGTTAATGTTCCTTTTCATGTCACATTTATACTGTGAGCATCTCACTTTCCTTTTATTCTTCACATTAAAAGAAAATATGAATCAGTAAATATTGAAATTTTCTCCTCCAAAACCCACTCCATTAATGGCATTGTAATTTCCAAATGATTGTGAATAACCCCCTCTCTGCTATCTTCAGAACTCCCAAACAGGCCCTCACCAAAGATAAAAGGCATAACCATACGCATCGAGCAAAACTCCAAAAGTTAGCAAGAAAAAGATAGTAATTTCATTTACCTGGGTAAGAGAATAAGTAACTCCTGGAATGCCAAAAAGCTCAGCTCTCTTGAGAGCCTACAAATATAAATGGTGAAAATTGTCACAGGCAACCCAAAGATTCATGCCAATCAGAAAACAAATAGTGAAAGTAACTTCACACAGCCACCTCGTCATAGACCCATTTCATATGCTCAGGGTTATCTGGATCAAATGCAGTTCCGCCATGAACCTGAAAAACATAAATACAAGTATTAAAATTAAGAACTTTACAAAATGACAGATGAAGCAACAAGAAACTAAGCAATCAAATACCTCATTCCATTTAATCAAATGAGCATATTCAATACAATGAGCAGCTGTTCTAGGTGTTTCAGCAAGTGTGCATAAAGGAAACTTCACTTGAGGTGGGAAAAGCCAGATTGTACACTCAAAGCATGGCGTGATCCCTGGCAAGATAACCCTAGCATGGCCCTTGAAACCTTCAGTCCCACCATCTACCATAGGTTTGATTGTCTCTTCTCGTGGATTATTGTCAGAATCATACTCTACATTGATCAAGGAAAATAAAAGAAACTAAAGATTAACAGAAACAGACAGCAACAAATTTTACGTAAAAATGGCCCAGTACAAATTGATAACCTTTGGCTGAAATGCCTGGAGAGGACAATTCTCTTATTTAAGGGGAAAAAATATAAAAAGAAAGGAGGGAGGGGGGGAGTACATATATTGGAAAATTATACACGAAGCAACATCAATACACAGGTTGTGGAACCAAAACTAACAAAAAAAATTAAATCTACTGTAACCATCAAAAAACAATCCTCGTACTGATCTTGCTATAGAATTAATGTACAAAAACAGTGAATAAGCATGATGTTTATGCCTGCAAAAGTGAGTTCCCTAGTGGAATTGAAGTCTCATCAAATATACATATATGCATTAAACAAAAGCTGTGCATCTTTTGTGTGTAAAAGATTGTTTCATAATATATAGGGGGGAATCTAACTTATATCACATGAAAAGTTACCGTTCTATAATCATGTTACTTAGAAGCATGTAATAAATGAGAGACCTGTAGGACTAAGTTATTGATATGTATATAGTTTTGCAGCACCACAATGCCTATTAAGATCATCAATACTTTAAAATTTTGTTCAAAAACCAGAAGTCTAACTTTTATGCATAGATTAGATAAGCAGGGTTGGAGGACAAGTATCCCCTAGTCACAGATACGCACGAAATGTGGGCTCTATTTCCGTCTAGATCAGATACATGTATCATAATTATTTGTCCTACTCACTGATATTTCTGTTGGGAAAATAAAATCGGGGATGGGGATGTGCCCTGTTGTGCAATACAAAGCAGAAGTAATACACACCTAGAAAACTGCAAGCCACGGCATTGATGTAGCTACGAGCCTCAATTGAATCAAGACCGAGGGCAATAATGTTGAAATCATTATAAAACGATATGTCCTTGTCCTCAATCCGGCAAAAATGAGGTACGATATTTACACCACTGATTCTTTCCATTACACGCTTGGCTGCTACCTCAGCCTTTGGTTTGCCAACATCTTCAAGCCTAAAATAATTATGTCCAAATCAAGTTCATATCAAGTTGAAGTAAAAGAAACTCCCTTCCCAATAAAGCTTGTAAAAAAAAACCGTTAAAAGCTAGCAGCAAACTATATTAGAATCTTAGCGCACATACGAAAGTTCACCAACAAGTTCATCTGATATAACTATGATCAAAGACCCCTTTCTCCCCAACGACAAGCATTCAGAAGAGCAACAGAATTAAAACATCTATCCAAAAAATATGCACTTCAAGTAAAGGGATTTACCTAAACAAGAACTGACGATTGAGATTAGTAACCTCTATGCGATCCATATCTATGACCTCCAGGTTTCGAAAACCAGTTAGCGCTAAATCTTTCAACAACTCACATCCCAACCCACCTGCTCCTACTACTAACACTCTGGCGTAAGTCCGAAGGTCATCTCTCATCTGCAATATACCGACGTAAATTAGTGCAATATAAAAAAAAAAACAGCAAACGTGCTTAAGAAAAGCGTATGCTCGTTGTTGAAGTGAGGGGGGGGGGGAGCGAGTACCTCAGGGCCAGGTTCGAACCTGGAACCAACGAGATTACCAGGCCTGAGAAGGAGCTTGTCAAGATCCCTCGATCGACTCGGTTGCGGTGAGGCATCCACCATTGCTGTCGCTCTATTTTCCGATGACAACCAAAGAAGCCCAAAGAGAATTTCACACCCACCAGGGAGTGAAGACGGGAATGCAGCACAGCTTGCCTTTTACGCTCTTCGAATTAGTCCTGTCACGCTTTACTCTTCAGTCAGGGAAAGCAATGCCCCCCCCCCCCCCCGGGGGGCCCCAAAAAAAAAAACAGGGAAGGCTTACTAATTAATTGGGTTATCAATTAAATTATAGAAATTATAAAATAGAAACCAGCCAAATTTAATTTAACTTTAAATAATTAATAAATCACTTT